>PVLD010009420.1:0-77116 GCA_004027595.1 Dinomys branickii | reverse complement strand
AGGCAGAGAGTTCATGAACAAAAATGAAGCTGCAAGGGAAACACTTCAAAGAATCAATAATTGGGACCTCATCCTACTGAAAAGTTTTTGTACATCTAAAGAAATCACCAGCAAAGTAAAAAGAAAACCCACAAATTGGGAAAAAATCCTAGCTGGCTGTCCCTCAGACAAAGGACTTCTATCTAGAACATACAAAGAACTAAAAACCATGTACATGTCCAAATTCAAAGACCCAATCCAGAAATGGGCATCTGAGATGAATACACAATTCTCAGACAAAGAAATACAAATGGCAAATAAATATATGAGAAAATGTTCCACACCCTTAGTCATTCGAGAAATGCAAATAAAAACAACATCGAGATTTCATCTCACCCCAGTAAGACTGGCCGGTATGAAAAAGTCATCCAATAACAGATGCTGGCGAGGCTGTGGAGAAGTAGGGACTCTATTACACTGCTGGTGGGAATGCAGACTGGTGCAACCACTGTGGAGAGCCGTTTGGAGATTTCTCAGCAAACTAGGTCTACAGAGTCCATTCAAACCAGCTATTCCCCTTCTGGGTATTTTCCCAGAAGTTCTGAAGAACAGTATTCTTTTGAACAACCATAAAAACCACAACAAAATACTTACAAAAAAAAAAAAAAACAATATTGTATCCAACAGCCAAGAGGAACTTAGTCCAGTAATGTAAGTTTGGATTAATATACCAAAATACATCAATGAAATACAGCATATCAGTCTAGGAAAAAAACATAATTATATCATCAAATGAAGAAAAATAATGAATAAAATCAATGATTATATGGGAAAAATAAACTAGAAATAGAATAGAATTCCTATAACCTTATAAAAGATATCTATTAAAAATCCATAGGTAACATCATACTTAATTTGAAAGACTGTATGCTTTGTTTCTTAGATCAGGGGCAAAACAAGGATATCCAACCTCACAACTTCTAGCCAACACTCTACTGATGTAATTATTCAATGGAGATTAGACAAGAAAAAGGAATAAAATATATACACATGGGTGAAGAAGTAACATTTACTTTTAGAAGATCTGATTGTATACAGGGAAATTTTTAAGGAAAATACAAAAATAATATTGGCTTCAATAAAGAAGTTTAGCAAGGTTACAAAGAAGACCAGTATATATAACATACACCAAGAGGCGGTCTCTGGTAAACACATTAAAATTTCAATGAAAACCTACATACCAAGCATAAAGATGAGCCAGCAATTGAACCAATACTTCAGTGAATAATGTGTTAGGAATAAATATTCTGAAATTAAATGAAGAAATTGACCTACTATCACACTGAAAAAACTAAAACACTTCAGAGTGTGGAATAGAAGTGTGTGCCCATAAACTGAAAAATGTAAAACATCACTGAAAGAAATTAAAGATCAAAATTAATGGAAAGAGATTCCTTCTCTGTGAACTAGAAGACTTAATCTTACAAATATGGCAGTCATCTCCAAGTTGATGTAAAGGTTCAGTATAATCAAACACCAGCCACCAAATACCAGTTGTCATGATTGCAAAACTTACAAACCATTCCTAAAAATTAGATGCACATACAAAGAAGAAAAAAATGTCCAAAGAACATTGAAGGAAGACCAAAGCTCAAGAACTCACAATTCCTGATTTCAAAACTCACTGCAGAGTTACCCTGCTTGAAAGTGTAATGCTGGATTACATACAGATACATAGATCAGTAGAATGGAATTGGGAGTTAAGAAATAAACTTACATATTTGTGGTGAATTGATTCTGACCAGGCTGCCAAAGCAACCCGACAGAAACAGAACAATCTTCTAATAAATTATGGTATAACTAGTGAATGTCCACATGCGAAAGGATTAAATTGGACCTTTACCTCAAATTGTATGTAAAAATGAACTCAAGAGGGACCATAGGCCTAAATATAAGAGGCAAAACTATAAAACTTTTAGAAGAAAACACAAGAGTGAATCTCAGTGTCTGTTTAGCATAATCATCTCCCAGAAGGATACCTAGCTTTCTTGCCCTGGATTAGGCAGTGCCTCCTGCCTAATCATACTGGCAAAAGTAAATAAATTGGACTTCATCAAAATTTAAAATGTTTTTATTTCAAAGAATGCTATCATAAAAATGTAAAGAAGGGGCTGGGGATATAGCTCAGTGGTATAAGTGCCTGCATGGCAAGCATAAGGTCCTAAGTTCGATTCCCAGAATAGAGAAAAAACAAGTGTAAAGACAACCCACTACATTGGAGAAGGTATTTGCAAATCATATACGTTATAAAACACTATCCAGAACATATAAAAATATTTAAAAGTAAACTATAGGTGTAGGGGATGGTGACTCTTAGCATATCATTTTTAAGATAGAATAATTCTAGTCTTAGTACAAGCCTCAAAATGTGTCTTGAGAAATATCCCAGAGGGGTTGTAAAAAGTTAACTTTATAGTCGACTTTGTCCTGGAATGCTTCTCCAAAGACAGAGGACACCCGGGCCCAGATAATCACCTATGACCCTGCCTGGTTTGTTTCAACCCTTCCCTGGCCCTAGATAAACATTGTAAGCATAAAGGAATGTAGGATTATCTAAAGGGGGACATACAGAACAGAGTGCGGAAAGTATATATCATTGTGGTTGGGCTCATGACCCGGTCCTGACCCGGTCATCTGGAACAAGGAAAACCACTGCGTGGCCACCTATGTCAACATTCCAATCTGTTACCATAGAAACCAAAGGTGTATTTAAGGTGGAAACAAAGAAAGGCCAGCCACTCACATTCCTGCCCTGCGAATCAGGGATGTGTGGTGACTGGTCTAAATTCAATAAACTGTTTTTCCCTAAAACTGAATCCGTCAGTCTTCTGTGGAAATCAGCCTATCTGCTGCTACGTAGGCAAATTATCCAATATAAAAAGGAGCAAAAGATCTGAAAGATATCTCTCCAAAGAAGTTATATGAATAGTCATCGTGCTCAGGAAAAAATGTTCACCGTCATTTGTAATTTGGGAAATGCAAACGAAAACCATACTGATATACCATGTCATTACCCACTGAGTCCTCAGTTTTAATTTTTTAAAACTCAGGCCTTTGATTTTGTTATTTTGTTTTTGTTCTTTTCTTTTTCAAAGAAAAACATCAGATGATAACAAATATTGGTAAAGATGACAAGAAATTGCAAACTTTATATACTGCTAGTAAGAATGTGACATATGAAGATTTTTTTTTTTTTGTCTTTCTGATACAGGGTCTCAACATGCAGTTCAGGCTGGTCTTGAACTCACTTCGTAGCCCAGGCTGCCCTTGAACTTGCAATGATCCTCCTGCCTCAGCCTCCCAGATGCTGGAATTTCAGGTGTGTGCTACCACACCCAGCTCAGTGAAGATTCTTTGCAAGAAAAAATGCCTATGGTCTTCAAAATTTAAAAATAGAGATACCCTGTAACTCAGCAAGTGTCCCCCTTAGATATGCACCTGAGAAAATTAAAAACAAAAGTCCACAGAACCATGAGCTAAACTGAACCTCTCTCCTCCTTTAAGTTTTGGGTGTCAGGTGTTCTACCCAGTGACAGGAAAGTGACTCGTAAGCCTTGGAAACAATAAGTGGAAGGGACAGCTGCAACAAGGGGACCCCAAACCATAAACAGAAAGGGTTACTTCTGGATTGTGCAGGAAGATCCACAACTCCTGGCATGTAGCTGCGCAGACTCCCATAGAGACTTTTATTAGCCTCACAATAACATGGCCCCATATTTTATACTTTTAAAGCTTTGAGCTCCACCTGTCACACTGTGGCTGTGACAGCCATTCCTCCGAGGTATCCAACAGGGATATAATTATGGAGCACTCTGCCTAGTGGCTGGGTATGCTGCACGTGTCTCTTTTTAGCATATCCACCTCCCAGAAGGATGCCTAGCCTTCCAACCATATATTTTCATGTTGTTGAAAACCACTGTTGAAAGACAGAAGAAAATATTCCATTCTTGGTTCAGAATCACTCTTGTATCTTATGCCTCCCAAATAACTAGAGTTTTAACATATTGTAGACGCCTGTGTCTTAGCATCCTAATGCCTCCTTCAATAATTATTTTAAATAATGTTTTCATTAGTGCTTTGAGACAGTGTCACTATTCTCAGATATTTCAGCATAATCCCTCAGGCAACAGGCCCTTATAATTGGAAACACTGTCATAACCTCTGCTCTTGATGTCAGCAGCAAAACTGATACTGTGTATGAAATTCTGAAATTTAAATCCTGATTTAAACACCGGCCTTGCTCTGTTATCTGTGCTTTTCTTTTCTATACTTGCTCCACACTGAAAGGTGAAAGGACACAAGAGAAGGTAATTTATTTTAGGAAGAACAGTGTTGATAAAACGTCACCTGAAACACTCAAATCTCAATCAAGTCTAATTTATCACTGTCATTATCAAGCTTGTACTACTCCTGGAAAGGTTCATGTATAATTTTTCTGAGATATTAAAAACTCCATCATCAACACCACCTCTGATTCTTTTTGTGTTTTAAAGAGAGAAAAAACCAATAAAATGATACAGAACTTCAAAGCAAGATGATATAAAATTAATAATGGTTATAAGATTACATATTGTTTTCTTCAAAGTAGTTGCTCAGATTACCAGATACAGGCACGTAAAATTGATCAAACAATATAAGCCCTAGCTGTTCCTTTCCATGAACTAATAGAAATTAGTAGTACAATTTTCCCTTCCTTCTTTTCTCTTTTCCCCCATCCCATCTCTGATCCTTTTAAAAAACATATGATGATTCTGAATAGGGATTCTGTTTATTTCATTGTTGCTGTTTTTCTGTGGTGTCAGATGATACATTGAGCGCATTTTACATGTGCGTCAGCCTATTTTTCAGAGTGAGTTTCTACTGATTTTGTTGAGAAGAAAACACAGATTTCATGGCCTTACTATACACTAACACAAGCCAAGAACGGTGGACTTACAGTTTTTGATCTCAACAAGTTTAAGCAATGTAGATAAACTGCCCACTTATTGCATCCCCGGTCTAGTTTCTCAAATGCATATTGATTATCTTAATCTCATTCTGCCTTGCATTTCTACCTTACTCTAGTCATCTGTCTTTCAAACGAACAGCTATTGATCTTCATCTAGCTGTTACTGTTCTTGGCAGCCTCTGTATGTTCTTGTCAAAGCATTGTCCCTGTCTTACCTGTGCTCATTGAAGTCTGCTGTAATATTTTTTTCCCAGGTAAAGTTTCGGTGTCCCTCTGTTTGCGGCATTCTTTTGTCTACTGTAGTGTTCTCTGCCTTCCTTGAAATGCCAAGAGTGAGAGAAGTGTGACTGGGAACAAGGTGAAGCTGTTCACTAGAAAGCTAAATAGCACCTCTATGGACTTCTATTGAGAGACTTTTATTAAATCATTAACTGGGAAAGAGCATTCTCACATAAACAAATTTTCTCTTCTTTTTACTTTTGCATTCTGTCTAGTATAGAATTGAGATGGTAACAAACCAGAACAAATGAAAGAAAACACTATTGCTATGAACTATGTCTAAATGTCCCCCTAAAGCCTCAGGCAGTCACAGGTAGGACTTTTTCAGAGGTGGTTGGAGCTGCATTCTGTGATGCTGGAATTGATTCATGGCGCAATGCTAGGATCAACGGTACTGAGAAGCCCGGATGAGGTAGAAGGGGTAGAAAGAGCTGCGGTCATTCCTTACTGCTGTGCTGCCTTCTGCCTGCCATGAAATGTTTCTCTTTGACAATGCCATTTACCCTACCTCGCAGCCAGCTGATTATGCACTGAAATCTCTACAGACTGTGAGCTAAATAAACCCTCCCTCCTTTAACTTTGAGTGTTGGGTATTTTGTGCCGGCAATGAGAAAAGTAACTAAGACAGAATTTGGTACCAGAGAAGCGGAGCTGTTGCTGTAACTGTACCTGACCATGTGGTCTAGACCAGGCAGTGTGCTCCTGAGAGGGCAGCGTGTGAAGTTGTGAGTGTGAAGCCAAAGGGGCAGCGGAGACCCCAGAAGTCTGCAGAAGCCAGGAACACGGATCATCTGAGGAAAACTGCCAAGAGGGAGCAGAACGGGCTCAAGACAGAAATTATGGGAGCTACAACCACCAGAAGTGCTGTCAGGGCAGAGCCACCCAAGCCCTTTGGAGTTCATATGTTGCCACAGACCGCCTCAGATGCTGCACATGTAACGATAGGACTTAATGTCTGCCCTGCTGGATTTCGGATGCAGAGTGGTGGCATTCCTTTCTATTCCATTTGTATCTTTTCGAATGGAAATGTCTACCTTGTGCCATTGAATGTTGGAAGTTTTAAACTTTCTTTGCATTTGTATAAAGACACACAGATGAGAGTTTGCTTTACATCTCAGAAGAGACTTGGGACTTGGATTTTTCAGCAATGCTGAATCTGTTAGGACTTTGGTAACTCTTGGAGATGGACTAAATGCTTTTTGCATAAAAGTATACATAAGTCCATAGGGGTCCAGGGGTGGGATGTTATGGCTTGTGTCTAATCCCCCCCCCCAGAGTCTCACACAGTCATAGGTGGGGCTTTTTCAGAGGTGTCTAGATCTGGAGTATGTGATGCTGGAATTGGTTCATAGTTCAGTGTGAGGCTTAAGGATACCAGGATTCACTACATTTGTGAATGCTCACTGGCCCTGAGTAGCCTAGATAAGATATAGGGGATAGAAAGAACTATGGTCATCCCTTGCTTGCTGTGCTACCTTCTGTCTACCATGAACTGTTTCTCCTCTGGGATTCCTGACTGCCATTCTCCCTGCCTTGGGTCCAGCTGATTATGGACTGAAACCTCTACAAATGGTGAGCTAAATAAACTTTTCCTCCCTTAACTTGTGAGTGATAGGTATTTTGTGCCAGCAATAAGAAAATAGCTAGGACTACTATTATAATATTTTATTTATTTATAACCCCACCAACTTAAAAACTGACTATAGGAAACATAGTAAAGCAGAATTTTCACAGAACACTTCAAAATAAAAATAAAAGAACAAGCTATAGAATTTAAACTTCCAATATATATAGTAATATTTTCATAAAGATAAAACTGGTATGTTGTATTCTGGGGCATTTCTGTGAGTACTCCAACTAAAAGATTCTGCAAATACAAATCCCACCTAAAACTGGCTGCTATGCATAGCTGGCATAACTGACTGGTTGGTGGTGGATCAGCTGTGCCGGGGACTAATCTACCACAAAGAAACTTGGCATCAGCAGATATCTGGTGGTTGAGAAAGGGAAGCAGGTAAAATGCTGAAGGCAGAAACAGCTGAGGGGAGATGACCTCGGGGTAAACCCACAAGGAAACGCTCCCACCCAAAAGGGTTATTTCCTTTCCTTTCTCATACACACTTCTTGATGTTTTTTCCTTTAACCCTATAATCCTAGCCTCTTTAAATTTAAAAATATTAAGGAGTAGTAAATAATTATCATTCATCCTTTAGTCTGGTTAGTTGATTTGTGTTCACATGAAAATAGTTTGATAAGGATAAGGAAGAGTGGGAGTAGTCTCGGGGGGGGGGGGGCTGGGGTTTAATAGTTTGAGAGTATGTCTCTGCTTCTTGACCCAACTGCTTCTGAATGAGTAGTCTGGAATGACCCTGGCCACATTGGTCCTCATTTCCATGAAACCTAGAGTCAGTGGATAAAAACATAACAAGTTTCTGCTTTTCGGAATGCATTCACAACTTCTGTAATCGGGCTTCAAGCACCAAAGTTTCCAGGTATTTGTTACCATCAACCCCAGTAGTGATTCTCAAAGCATAAACCCCAGCATGGCAGTATCAGCATGGACTAGGAATGTATAACAAGCTCAAACTCTTGGGCCCACTCCAGATGTACTGAATTGGAGCTCTGACGTAGAGTTCAGTGTTCAAAATGATTCTTCAGATGCTTCTGATGCACCAAATGTGAGACCCACTACTCTACTCCACTCACTACTGCCCCACTACAACTCATTTTCCTCTGGTCTAGCTTTTATGGATGCTCTTTTTCTTTACTGAATTAATTTTCTTTTCCCAAATTTCACCTGTTGAAACACTAGATACCTTCCAAAGTCCTGCAAAAATGACAACTCCTTCATGAAGTGCTCATCATAAAATGGGTTTCCATGATTTTTATGTCATGTTAAATGAGTCTCATTAGTGCTGGGCAAATAGTAGTCATTCAGTTGACTGATTGAATTGCATAGCCTTCCCAGTAGAATAAACTCTAAAAGTTGTATATTCGTGTATTATGTAAATATATTCTGATAATATAATATTAATAATAATAATATTATGTGATAACTAATAATAATATGGTAGTATTATGTAAATATATTATGATACTATGTAAATACCAAGGTCCATTTCAAAAATCCATCTTTGAATCTAACATCTACAGTACTCGCCATTTGTACTTTAATTGTAGGCATGCCCAGGCATTTCAATTGAGAAAGCTCCAGAGCACTAGTTCAAAATCATCAGTGATAACAGTCATTATTGGAGGGCTTACCAAGAGTATGACCACATCCTCTGTATTTCATCAAGGAAAAATAGTTTTGTTTGTAGGTAACCGAGAGCCTAAGAGTGGTATGATCACAAGGCATTTGATTATTTCTTCAGTAAGTATGGAGGTGGGCATTTCAGGACTGGTTGAGCAGCACAACAGTGACACCGAGGGTCTACAGTCTCTACTTTTTCCTTTTGGGGACCAGAAACTCACAGTGGCTCGTTTTGCATACTTCCCTAAGGGATGAATGAAGGCTTGGGATTGTTGGTATCATCCTTGTAAGATTTCCCATTATCTCATTAGGGGCAGGCCATCCTCCCCCGCCTACCAAGACTAAGACTACCTAAAATGAAGACTCAGACTCAGGCTAAAACTACTAAGACTAAAGACCCTCCAGGGCAAGATCCTCACTAGTTTAAGATCACCACTGCCCTCTGAGTCATCCAATAATCCCCTCACCATTTTCCTCAGTGTAAATGTGACCAATAAATCCCAAGGCTCTGGTTGCCTCGTGGCCTTTTGTTCCCTCTGAACAACTGGCCATCCCAGATCCCTGCTGCACTGGCATTTTGTCTCTTGCTTTCTTTTCACCTGGCAGGAGATTGGAGCCCACTGCAAGGATCTCCGATACTTTCCCTGTTGACATCTTCCACCTTGTGGCTTTTTGGGGAGAGAAATTAACTCTACTTCTTCCAGCCTTATGGTTTCTGCCTACCAATGGCGGCTGTAGGCAGTCATTAATTCCTCACTGTCAGAGCAGGAAGAAGAGCACAGTATTAAAGTGATGGAGACTGTCTGTTCACTCTGGTCTCACACTTGCCAGAGCATACAAACTGGTACTCTAGGTCCCCTATCATTTTGCGATGTCTCCACAGCCTGATTTTGACCCATCTGCATCCCCAGAAGAGGTCCAGCCTACTCTTCAGAGTCTAAAGAACCTCTGCCCAGACCTGGCCACATATATTGCAATTTTAGACAATATCTCATACATGCGCTAGACAAAAATGTATAACAGCTACTTCTTTCTTTCCAATTGCTACTTTAAATTGATGTTCTACAGGCCATATTTCTTTTTCATTCTTTTTATTTGTTTTATGACAAATTTTACTATGTGTGTGAATTTACACTAAGCATTAAATCCTAAAAGCAGTGTTTGGTTACTCAAATACTATGAGTATTTAAAAATTTTGAGTGATGCTGCCAAATTGCCAAAAACAATGCTACATCAACTTATATGCTAATCAGTGCTGATGGGTATAATTGTTTCTACACATTCATCAATTTTAGATATTACAATTAAATGTTTCTAATCTGGTAGATAAAAGTATACTATTGATTTAGTTTGCTTTAATGTAATTGTAAGCCACATTGAATCTCTCTCAGTAAGGTTTCAAAATTTTGCAAGATGATTATTCTTACATTTTGCTAGTTTTCTATACAATATCTGTATTCTTACTAACATATATGAACTCTTGGACTATTATAGAAATTAATCCTTTGATTTCATGTGGTCATGGCAGCATTACAGTAAGGACCTGGGTTTTAGCATCCAGTGTGTGAGGCCATTATGATAGAAAGTACAAGAAGATTGTAGGAGAGTGTCTGCTAATGCCACTGAACAATTAGAACAGGGACAGAGATGGAGAAAATAAGGGGAAGAAGTAACAAAAGCAAACTTCATAAGTATTGCATAGAAGTAATTCAGATTGCATTGATGCATTGAACCAAATTTATATTAGACAAATTCCACCTTGGGAAATAAACCCACAGAAGAGTGTTGCTGTCCTTGTACATTCTTAGCATTTTAATTCAACTATGGTAGTATTTGAATTAGTAGTTGTTTATATGTTAGGTTAAGAGGAGCAGAATACGACTGTGAATGTACTACCATTGGAGGACACAAAAGATTAAATTCCTACATGGGGAAATGCCCTTGATTTTTTTTTTTTTTTTTTTTTGCAGTACTGGGGATCGAACTCAGGACCCTGCACTTGCTAGGCAAGCGCTTATTCCACTGAGCTATATCCCCAGCCCCATGGAAATGCCCTTGAAAAAAACAGAATTCACTGATTTGAACCATTTGCTTCTATAAGACATTTTATAGTAGTATAAATAAAGAGAAAAATGATCAGTAGAAGTTGGAAGTAGGGAGATAAATCTTTCTCTAAGGGGAAGGGGATCAAGAGATGGAGGAAAGGAGAGAGGGAGGAGGGAAAGGGAGTGGAAAAAGGAATTAGGACATGGTCTGTAATGTGCAAACTCCACAAAGGAATACAAGCATTTTTGACTGCACTCAGGTGCCCCAAACAATAGATAAAGATAAAGAAAGGAAATAAGATATGCAGGGGGAGGGAGGGAAGGAAAAGGACTTCAGATGTATTATGTCCCTATACCAATGCTCCACAGGGAATATAAATATTATTCACTACATGCATGTACTAAGCATAAATAAATAAATTAATTAACTAATAAGGTTTCTCAGAAGAAAAACAATAGGACTATTTCATAACACAGTTGTGCCCATGTGCATTAGTTAATTTCTTTACCCAAAGTGGTTTTTCTATCAGTTGGATAGACCGGGACTAATAACTTTGACAATAGCAAGACTTATTTGATTCAACTTATAGACTTCTGTAACATGGTTGGAGAAGGGCAAAGCTTAGGGACAGATATACAAGAGGTACAAGCAGTGATACACCAACTGCCTATGCAAATTCACATGGACGACTGTGGGATGATCTGATTAAAGTCTACCCATGCAAGATGAAGTGAAGGAAAAGTTCACCTACTCACAAGCCTTCCCTGTGTTTACAGACTATACAATCAAAGCAAGTGATTCTCTAGGAAGAAAAGCAGTGTAATACCCTCAACACCACAAAAAAGAGAAAGAAATGGGAAAAGAAGAAGCAAAGAAAAATAAGAGATAAAAGCCCTATGATGGAACCTGTTTACCTGTGTTACCATGGATACTATGACTTGTAGTTCCATCTACACTGATTTATATCAGAATACCTTTTTTAAAAGACTTCAGTTATATTATGGCAAAGATGATTGATTGTTCTGTTCAAACCACAAATTATGAACAACTTCCAAGTATGTAAAATTATTGGATGAAATTCATCTGTTTAAATATAAATATGAAAATAACTAATATAATCAGTTAAAAATTTAAGAAGAAAAATCACATTTTTACTGAACTATGTCAACTTAGTCAAAATGCTACTGCAAAGGTAACTTAGTCTGTGATGTCAAAGAACTTAGTCAAGACATGCTTAGCCACATTATACCTTCTAAGATAAATGGAATAAAGACACCTCGCTACAACCATCGACTAATTTCTTCAGTTTTACTGCATTTTTCACTCTCTTCGCCACCATCCGGACTTCACTCCCCCAAACTGCTGTGCCACTACTTCTATCTTTTCCTCTCATTTCTTGTGCCTCTGCTACTTTCTTTTCTAAAATGTCCTCACATTTTAGATTAAGTGCCTCATCCTTCAGATACCGACAGATGACCTCTCCCAAAAGGTTCTCCTGACCCCTCAAGACTGAACTGCGAGTCCACTCCACGTGTTCTCTTCCGTCTATCATAGTTTAACGCACAGTGAGGTTTTACTTCTTTGTCTCAGTTGTCTGTAAGTACCATGAGGGCAGATGCTGTGCTAACCACCTAGCAAAGCCTTAGTAAATATTTACTGAAGAAACACGTAAATTGCAAGCAGATGAAAAAGATCATTTACCACAATCATGTAGAAGTTTCTATGAAGCTTACCCAGAAAAATATTTCAAAAAGTATTTTAAAGTAACTCTCAAAGAAGATTAATTTGGGAATATGGGAAGAATATTTGAACAGAACATATTTTAAGGAAGGGGTCCAGCAGAAACAGTGTGTGCCCTTCCCACTTCAGAATGGAAAACCTCTGGCTCTAGATATCTAAGAATCTTTCTGTGAAATAATTTATGTGACAGAATATTTCTACCAGCCTCAGAGTTTTAGGGATATAACAGAAGAGACAGATTTCTTGATGTTATCGTGGCAAAAAACTCAGGGCTGATGGGAAGACTAATTTGAAATGTTCCAGCCTTTCTTCCCTTATTTATAATGAAGGGAGGGAGACAGCAAGGAAAGAGTGTACAAAAGTAGAATAACTTGGGGCAATTAGCTTGGCGATAACTAACCATTATTCATAATGTTGTCAAACTGTTGTTAAGGCAGTTCAAACATCACATACTCACTTGCCTAACCCACGATCTTAAATAAAAATGAAAAGTGCAGTCTAATCAAATGAGTGCAATACATTTATGGAAAATCAAGCTTTGGCAACATCATAAAACATTGAATCAGCAGCACAGAAAAAACTGTGAATACATTTGTAATGGTAAATACATTTGTTTTAGCTGCTCATAGGTGAAGGAAATTATTTAGAATAATAATGATTGCTTTCAGTGGTCTTTCTTCTGTCCTTGCATCATCTAGTGCATACAACTGTCTTCTCTTTCCAGAGGAATCTCCTGTCCATGGTGTTTCATACAAAATATGGAACACGTGACTAGCAGATTATCGGTGACTTTCAGCTCTTATCAATATAAACCAAACATGATTCCACTAAATTCACCCTGAAAGTCCAAAGGGTCTTAGCTTTGGAAATATGTAGTGCCATAAATCGGAGTTTCATAGCTGTCCTGAGATGGCTTTACCTTCAAATAATATTCCATTACTGTGCACACATTTGTGATCATATTGGTAGTAACATAAAGCAAGCTTTTCAAAGTATATCAACAAATTCACACTTTTTGTTTTTCAGGATGTGTACCTATAAAAATGTCAAAGATGAAAGTTTCTAGGACTACATCAAATTTCAGTGAATTACATTGATCCTTATACATTTGAAGCAAAGTAAAATGATCCTAGTAGTTCCATTTTTGACCTAAAAAGTTTGGAGTATGGCTAGTGTATACCGCTGACTTGTGATCCTGGACACGAGCCATGGATAAAATGCGCCTCCGAGTCCCCTGGTTCTTCTCAACAGCCTGGGGCCATCGCTGGAGGAGCGTCCTTCTCTGCAGCACAGTGTGTGTTCCATTTCCAACATCAGGTCAGAGCCTGAAAATCCCATTTCAAGAATGAAAGAGTTGCAGAGACAGCTAAATAGTGCAAATAATGTCCTACAATTATCCAGTATTATACTAATAGAATGTGATGAGCTTTTACAAAGGAAAGATTAAAGGGAAGACAAAGAACAAGTATTCATTTAACACCAACTACTTCCTGTCTGAGTGTGCATGTGTGTGTGTGTGTGTGTGTGTGTGTGTGTGTGTGTATTACTAGGGATCAAACTCAGAGGCTACATCCTCAATTAGCACCAATTATTTCCAAGTGTTGAATTAAAACACTTAACATAGATTATTTCATAGACTTCTTTCAAGAGCTCTTTGAAGTAAGCATTGATATCCGTTTTGTAGACACTGAAACTGACAAATTTGAACTAATAAGTTTGAATGCTTACAGCTGGGATTCAAACTCAGGTCTGACTGGCTCTAAGTACACGAATGCTCCCTGTCTTACCTGCTGCCTCCCTAAATGTCTGCTAATTTACATATGAGTCCTTTTCAAATAATCCTTCAAGGAGAGGAGACACCAGAATGAATATTCTTTCATATAACTAAAAAATGAAATGTACCCCATATTCCAATTCACATTTCTTGAAATCCCTCTTTCTTCTCTGTTGAAGTTGTAAGTCCTCAATGTCCAGAGCAAATCCCAATTCCATTGTCTGTGCTTATGGGACACAGAATCTCCCCTGTATTTCTGCTGGGTTTTTATACTCATTATCATCCATTTTGTCCTGAGTTTATGCACCAGGTGTTTCAGATCAGGGACAGATTTCAAGCTGTGCCGATGCAATTCTTATACCTGAGGTGATGCAACAGCATCACCTGCAAAAAACAGATCAAATATGCCAGAGGTAGAGAGGCTGCATGGTTGAAAAGAGGGTTAAAATAAATTCCCTATTTCCCACTGAGAGAGCTGGGAAAGTGTAGCTGGAGGAGGGTATCCTGGATTCTAACCGTCCTTGCGTATGAACATAGGGCTTTCTCCTCCCAAATGAGACTAGTGTTTCCAGCTTTACAACTCTACAATGAATAAACACAAAACTCTGGAGTTAGGTAAGCCCATCTGCAATTCTCACTACTGCACAGTCATAAATTTCTTTCCATACCTTAATCTATTAGCATAGGTCATGTTTTGGCCAAATTCATTTTGGATGACCAAAAATGCACAGGAACACAAAAATATTTTCATTACAAAAAAACTTAACATTTATTAACTTGCCTTTTTGCCCCTCCGTGGGACGAATGCATTCAAAGAAAAAGTAATGTGCTTTACCTGTGTGTCTCCAGAACCTAGAATAATATTTGGCACACAGTCTCGGCTTTACAAATACAGGATTCTTATTTCCTGGTTTCTTCGCACATTTCTGGCTTACTGGTGTTTGACGATATGAACTTTTCTCAATTTTTTAAACACTCGCTTCCTAAAAGCTCTCCAGTTCAGTCACATTTGTTTTCTCTCCTATCTCTGTCTCTGCCTTTGTTTCCGCCTCTGTTCCTCTCTCTCCCTTTATCTCTCCCTCCCTCCCTTTAGGTTGAAAATACATCATAAAAATACACATTTTCTGAGCCGTCTGAGAATGCTACAGAAGTCACAACAATTTAACTTTGAATGTAAGCATGTATATGCCCAGAAGAACATTTTCTATGTCCTCAGTGAAATTATCAAACTCAAGACACTTACCACTGCGATATCATATTCAGTGCATATTAATTAATGTATCATACACATTAGATCTTTCCAATTGTTCTAACAATTTCTGTGCAAAGTTTTTGTATTTATTTTCCAGGTTCAGGATCCAGTCCAGATCACAAGCCACATCTTTCCTTCGTGTTTATCTAAAACACTTTCTCCACCTCTCTTTGTCTTTCATAGTATTATTTTTATAAAAATGTTAAAGTCACCCTTGCACTGTGAACAGTATCCTACCCTGGACAATAAATTGTACGTACTTTATTTTTCTGTGGTATTGAGCCACAGTGCTTCATGAAAATCCCAATATTTCTGTGTGATTGGAGTTACCCTTGCAAAGAGCACTGGCACTGGTAGCAAAGGATGTTTGCATACTGTCCTACAGCAAGACAGAGACTCCCACAGATCCATCTGTTCATACCTGAGGCCTAGAATCTAAGGTAGGAAATAATGACCTTTTCTTCCTGAGGAGAATTTTCAAAGTTTCTCTTTCTTCTTCCAAGGGGAGGATAGTTAGACTGGCCAGTGCCTGTGCAAGCCCTGTGTTGCACATTTGAGAAAAACAGAACAATTCTGGTTCCCCATGAGATTCCTCACAGGGCTCTGGGACACATAGACTGAAGTGGATCATTCTGTGAGTATAAGTCCTCCCTTCTGATCTACGGGTACAAGCTGAATCTTCAGTGAGCATTCACTTTTCTGACACTCTAAGTAATTTTATTTACATTAAGCTTTGCATTTAATTAATAAAAATCAGGATGAACAAGTAAAATGACCTGGGTAAAACTAATTGTCTCTGAGGAAAGTAATTTGCAGTTCCCAGTATTTGGTAATACACACATACACTAAATCAAACATATTAATGTTAATACTTCTTCAAAGTATTAGCCTTAGAGAGAGCACTTCTACTTCATCTCGAAAAACAGTTTTGTGGGCCTGTGGTGCCACCTGAGCAGCACAGTGTTTCCACGGAATTTTTCTCCTACAGTAAGGCCTGTGCCTGGGCTCTACTGCACCAGAACTTCCGCTATGGAGGGAGGGTGGCCTGCGGTGCTACCTGAGCAGCACAGCGTTTCTACGGAACTCTTTTGCTCCAATAAAGCCTGCGCCTGGGCTCTGCCACACCAGACCATCTGCCAGGGAGGAAGCCCGGCCTGGGGTGTCATCTGAACAGCATTTGTGTGGAACTTTCCTTAGGTAAGGCCCACACCTGTGCTGTGCTCCACACCTTCGAGTTAGGAAGGAACTTGGACTGGGAGGGTCTGTCCCTGTCGGTGGTTGAGACCTACAGTGTGGAAATAGCCTCAGGCTCTGTGGTCCTTGGGGCTGGGATGAGAGGCCCACTCTCCCCTGACCAGCTACCTGAGGATCCCAAAGCAGCAGACCCTGGCTAACCATCATTGGCTTCAAGGCTGAGGCCCACACGCTTCCCGTCCATGGACTGGAGACCCTGCTATCAAAGCCGAACACTCCCCCACCATCATAGGTGTGATCTGAGCCATGCACCCCAACAATTGCCTGGGGTTCCTGGGCCTGGTGGTCCATGGTTTGCTACCACCTGGGGATTAGTTTGATATGCAGGTCAACCAGAGTCCCTGGAATCCTTTGTGACCTGCCTGGGTAGTTTGTAGCTCAGGACTTGTCATCTGACATTTAAAACAACAAGACATAGGAGCAAAATGCAGTCTCAGAACACAACTCCACCCAAAACAAGTACAGGACACCATGACATAGGAGAACTAGGAAGCCACATACCTAAAATTTCTGAAATGATCACATCTGAAGTAAAGAAACAACTCCATCAGGCCATAGAAGAGATTAAATCAGAAATAATCTCTCAGGCAAAAAATGAAATGAAAATCATAAAAGAAGAAATGCTCCACACAGACAGAGAAGAAACAGGTAAAAGACTAGAAAATCAAAGGCAACAAATGGAAACGTTACATGAGCAATTTAGGAATGAATTAGAACACATGAAACAGACACAAAGAGATTGCCAGGAAATCAAAACTGCCATTGAAAGCTTGCAAAACCACTTGAATGAAGCTGAAGATATAATTTCACATCTTGAAGGCAGCATAGCAGCTAACGATTGTGAAAAGAAGGATCTTTTAAAGTCATCAAGGAACCAGGAAAAATCAATCCAACACCTGCAAGATGAAGCAAAGGGAAATAATGTGCAAGTAATAGGAATCAGTGAAACAGCAAGAGGAAACACAAATGACATAAAAAGAATATTTGCTGAAATAATAGAAAAAAATTTCCCAAGCAAGGTGAGAGATACTGATATGCAGGTAAATGAAGAATATAGAACTCCAATGAGCCACAACCCAAATAAAACCACACCCAGACATATAATAGTCAAGATCCCAGATATCCAGCAAAAGAACACAATATTAAAAGCTGCTAGAGAAAAGAAACAGATCACCTATAAAGGAAAGCCCATCAGTATCACAGCAGACTTCTCAACAGAAGCCATGAAATCAAGAAGAGCTTGGAGCGAGGTATTACAGATTCTGAGACAAAACAACTTCCTACCCAGACTGATGTATCCTGCAAAACTATCCTTCAAATTCAATGGAGAAATAAAATATGTCCATGACAAAGAACAACTGAAGAACTTTATGAGTGCCAAATCAACATTACAAAAAGTACTAAAAGGTACTCTAGACAGAGAAAAAAGAGACCACAATCTCAAGAACAACAATAGAAAAGAACCCTTAAGTGGAACAAGCAATTAAACAGCAAAAGTAGGAAAGCAATAGCAAGTAAATAGCATGACAAGAATAAGACAACATATAACAGTTATAACCATTAATGTAAATGGCCTCAATTCACCAGTGAAAAGAAACAGACAGGCAGAGTGGATTAAGAGACAAAATACCACAATATGCTGTATACAGGAAACACACTTTACTAAAAAGGAAATCCACAAACTGAAAGTCAAAGGATGGAAAACAACTTTCCATACAACAGGTTCCCAAAAGAAGCAGGGGTAGCTATTATGTTTGCAGACAATGTAAACTTCAAACTGAAAACAATCAAAAGAGACAAAGAAGGCCACTACATACTAGTTAGGGGAAAGCAGCAAGAGGAAGAGATAACAATCCTAAACATGCACCAAATGCACCAAATACTGGAGCACCAAGCTATATAAGGCAAATCTTAATGGACATAAAAACGAAATAATCAATAACACTATTGTAATAGGGGATGTAAATACCCCTTTGACACAGAGAGGCAGGTTAGCTGGACTAAAACTCAGCAAAGATATAACAGACCTGAACCAAAGTTGCGAACAAATGGACTTAGTAGATGTTTACAGAGTGTTCCACCCCTCAACATCAGACTGCACATTTTTCTCACCTGCACATGGGACTTTCTCTAAAATATACCACATCCTGGCCTATAGAGCATACCTACCTAAATGCAAAAGAATTGAAATTATCCGTGCATAGTATCTGAATTATCACAGTGCAATGAAATTGGAAATTAATGACAAAGAGAGTTCAAAAAACTCCATAAACACTTGGAAATTAGACAACAACCTCCTGAGTAACCAATGGGTCACAAAAGAAATTAAAGAAGAAATTAAAAAATACCTACAAACAAACAAAAATGCAAAAACAACTTACAGGAATCTGTGGGATACAATGAGAACAGTCCTCAGAGGGAAATTTATAGCAATGAACTCACACATAAAGAAAACAGAAAGAGAGCAAACAAGTAACCTAACCTCAAACTTCTAGACAAAGAACAAGTCAAGCCCAAAGCCCAAAGAAGGGAGGACATTATAAAGCTTAGGGCAGAAATTAATGCAATTGAGACAAAGAAAACTCTCCAAAAATAAGTGAATCAAAGAGTTGGTTCTTTGAAAGAATAAATAAAATTGATTTTATTATTATTATTATTATCATTATTATATATTATTATTATTATTATTATTATTATTATTATTATTATTATTCCTAGCCAACCTTATCAAAAACAGAAAGGAAAGAACTCAAATTCATGCAATAAGGAATGAAAAGAATGAAATCACTACAGATCCCACAGAAATTCCAAAGATCATTAATACCTACTTTGAGAATCTTTACTTCTACAGTATGGAAAACTCAGAAGAAATGGACAGATTCCTAGAAATGTACTTATTACCAAAGTTGAACCAGGAAGATATAAAAATCCTGAACAACCCAATATCAATTAATGAGATTGAAAATGTCATTAAAAACTTATCCACAAAGAAAAGCACAGGCTCTGATGGATTTACAGCAGAATTTTTTAAAATAGTCAGAGAAGATTTAATGCCAACACTCCTCAAACTCTTCAATGGAATTGAAAATGAAGCAATTCTCCCTAACTCATTTCTGGAGGCAAGCATTATACTGATACCAAAACCAGAGAAGGACCCAACGAAGAAAGAGAACTATTGGCCAATCTCCCTAATGAACATAGATGCAAAGATACTCAATAAAATACAAGCAAATAGAATGCAGGGAATCATAAGGAAAATTATACACCATGACCAGTTTGCATTCATTCCAGGAATTCAGAGATGGTTCAATATTCACAAATCAATTAATGTAATACACCATATCAACAGAGCCAAAGACAAAAACCACATGATCATCTCAATAGATGCAGAAAAAGCTTTTGATAAAGTCCAACTTACATCCATGTTAAAAACCTTAGAAAAAATAGGAATACATGGCCTTCACCTCAACTAATCAAAGCCATCTATGACAAACCAACAGCCAACATCATACTAAATGGACAAAAACTGAAATCTTTCACTTTAACAACAGGAACAAGACAAGAATGCCCACTGTCACCACTACTATTCAGCATAGTTCTGGAACCATTAGGCAGAGCAATTAGACAAGAGAGAGAAATAAAAGGCATAAGGGTAGGAAAGGAGGAAGCAAAACTATCCCTATTTGCAGATGATATGTTACTTTAAATGGAACACCCCAAAAATTCCACAAGAAGACACCTGGAATTAATTGACAATTTCAGCAGTGTAGCTAGATACAAAGTTAACACACAAAAATCAATAGCATCCCTATACACAAACAAAAAACAGACTGAGAGAGAAATTAAGGAAACCATATGTTTTACAATAGCAACCAAGAAATTGAAATATTTAGGAATCAAAGGAGGTAAAAGATTTATTCAATGAAAAATACAGTACTCTGAAAGAAGAGATCAAAAAGGATTTCCATAAGTGGAAAAGCCTTCCCTGCTCATGGTTAGGAAGAACCAACACTGTGAAAATGGCCATACTACCAAAACTGTTGTACAGATTCAATGCAATTCCCATTAAACTGCCATTAGCATACCTCAAAGCTGTAGAGAAAACATTCCTTAAATTCATCTGGAACCAGAAGAGACCCAGAATAGCAAAAGCAATCCTGGACAACAAGGACAAGTCAGGTGGAATCACAATCCCTGACCTGAAATTACACTACAAAGCTACTATAATAAAATCAACCTGGTACTAGCTTAAAAACAGACATAAGGATAAATGGAACAGACTGGAAGATGCAGTCAAAACCACAAACACACTCATCCACCTAATATTTGACAAAGGGGCCAAACAAGCTTACTGAAAGAAAGATAACCTTTTTAATAAATGGTGCTGGAAAAATTGGCTTGCCTCTTGCCAAAGACTGAAAATAAACTCAAGTCTATCATCATGCACCAAACTCAAGTCAAAATGGATCACAGATCTCATATTAAAACAGAAATACTAAATCTATTGGAAGAGAAGGTAGGTAAAAATCTTGAAGACATAGGAGTGGGCACAGAGTTCATGAACAAAAATCAAACTGCAAAAGAAACACTTCAAAGCATCAATAACTGGGAACTCACCTTACTGAAAAGATTTTGCACATCTAAAGAAATCACTAGCAGACTAAAAAGAAAACCCACAAATTGGGGGAAAACCCTAGCTGGTTGTCCCTCAGACAAAGGTCTTCTATCTAGAACATACAAAGAATTAAAAAACATGAACCTGTCCAAATTCAATGCCCCAGTCCAGAAATGGGCATCTGAGATGAATGCACACTTCTCAGATAAAGAAATACAAACGGCAAATAAATATATGAGAAAATGTTCTACATTGTTAGTCATTTGAGAAATGCAAATTAAAACAACATTGAGACTTCATCTCACACCAGTAATAATGACTATCGTTAAGAAACCAACCAACAACAAATGCTGGCAAGGCTGTGGAGAAATAGGAACTCTTCTCCACTGCTGGTGGGACTGCAGACTGGTGAAACCACTGTGGAGATCGGTTTGGAGATTCCTCAGAAAACTAGGTCTAGAGTTTCCATTCAACTCAGCTATTCCCCTTCTGCGTATTTTCCCAGAAGATCTGAAAACATCTGTTATGGTTGGTACATTATGTCAACTTGGGGAATCTAGAGGTTTAGCTGAGTGACTCAGGAGGAAGCTGGGGTGCTTCCTTTGTAAACATCCTGAGCCTGTGGAAGAGGAGGGCATGGAGATTGTGTGAGAGTTTCACGACCCCTGGGTGGGGTAGGTTGTTTACAATGTAGGGAAGAAAAGGAGGCTGCTTGCAGCCATTCCTCCCTTTTGCTTGCAGTATTTGCTGTGCTCTGCTGCCGTGAACAGTTTGCCCTCTGCCATGTGCCATTCTGCCTCAGAACCAGCCAAGTAAGGACTGAAACCTCCACAAACTGTAAGCTAAATAAACCTTTACTTCCTTTACTTTGGGTGTTGGGTATTTTGTCTCAGCAACGAGAGAAAAGTAACCAAGACAACATCATATAACTGCAATATATGTATAACCATGTTTATAGCAGCGCAATTTGTAATACCTAAATCTTGGAAGCAACCCAAATGTCCCTCCACAGAGGACTGGATAAAAAAACTGTGGCATTTTTACATAATGGAATATTACTCAGCTATAAAGAAATACAAACTTGAGGCTTTTATAGGCAAATGGTCACAATTAGAGACCATACTCATAAGTGAAGTAAATCAGATGTGCATGTGCAAACAGCATTTTGCATCATTAGTGTAAGTGTGGGGTGCAAATGCCCGCCGCGTGTAGGAAGACACCAACAGACACCCACTCATGCAATTTGCAAGGGGTCTTTATTATCCAGGCATGCGTGGAGCTCACTGAACACACAGGAACAGAGAGCCCCGAGTTGGGCCCGAGCAGGGCTTATGTGCTTTAGAACAAAGGGAGGAGGGGTTTTTGCAAGCGCGGTTACAGAAGCAGATGGCATTGGTTACTATAAAGGGGCTTTTACATTCATTGGGGGAAATAGCTACGTGGAGGTCTGGGGTTAGAGGCAGAGGTTGTTTCCTAATATGGACAGAAGTAGCCCAGGAAAGGCATATTTTACAAATTCCTTAGTCATGAGGTTTGTCCTTATCTTCACAGTTCAGGCCCTCTGGTTTACTCTGTCCTTGGGCGGCTACACATTGTAACAGCTTAACTCCCGGAAGGGGGAAAGGAGGGTGGCTAGTACAGCTCATGTATCATTGTTATTAGGGAAAATTTTCTCTTACATAAGAACCTGAAAGTGGGAATATAAATTAGGAGATAGGAAAGGAAACTGCTCAAAAGTAAAGAGCAACTGGGATGAGGGGAAGGAGAAGAGGAAGAAAGGGATTACTATGTATGTATGTATGTTTATGCAGGATGGCTAACATGGTTCTTCTATTGGCTCATGTCATTTTAGTGTAAGGAACAGTCAATGATTAGTTTTTTGATCAATTTTGTATGTCTATATGTGTTACCCTGAACATACACTTTGAATTTATCAATATGTAATACAACAACCATTTTTAATTCCCTGTCACCTTATCTGTAATTCAGTTTTTATACTGTTCTTGTGCTACTTTGTGTGTTTGCCAATGTTTTTGTTCTTTTACTTTTAAAAATAAAAAAATATCAACCTTCATAACATATCAATTTGAATATTTGATTATATTACTCATTTAGATTATTGAGCTGCTTACATATACTTTGAGAAAACTATATTCTTGATTTTTGTATCATGGCACGGAAGCACAATATTTGAAAAATTATTAGTATTTTAATAATTCTTGTAAGAGACAGGCATATTTCAAAAGGAAAGTATACATAAATATCTATATATTTAGAGAGAAAAATCACCTTACAATGCAAGACAAGTGAATCCATAGTTTCAAATATGAGAGGCTAAATTTTTTCTTATATCAAGACTATTTGTTGCGGTTGATACATTGTGTCAACTTGGGGAGTCTGGAGGTTTGGCTGAGGATCTCAGCAGTTGTAGATCTTGGGGTGAAAAGGACATGCCCTTACCCTTCTGGGATGTTGTTTATTGTGTTAATTTGGGAAGTTTAAAAGGTTAACTATGTGATTCAGCAGGAAGCCAGGGTGCTTACTTTGTATATACATCCTGGACCTGTGGAAGAGGAGGGCATGGAGACTGTGTGAGAGCTACCCGCCCGCTGGGTGGGGGCAGGCTGTTTACAAGGTAAAGGAGAGAAAGAGGCTGCTTGCCTGCAATTCCACACATTTGCTGGTTGTTTGCTGCCCTGAACAGTTTGCCTTCTGCCATGTGCCACTCTGCCTCTGAAGCAGCCAAGTATGGACTGAAACCTCCAGAAACTGTAAGCTAAATAAACCTTTCCTTTCTTCATTTTGGGCGTTGGGTATTTTGTCTCAGCAATGAGAGAAAAGTAACCGAGACACTATTATATAATGATTGTGGTGAACTAACCACTGGTGGTCAGCTTAGAGCACCCTGATAAACTGAGCCAGAGAGGTGCGGGGTGCAGGAGGCCTATCCAGCCAACAATTTAAAAAAAAAAAAAGCTGTCAGGCGGCTATTGGTTCTCCTGGAGGAGCTTGTCGTGCTGGCTTTCCTGATGTGAACGTGGCTGTTATCATCAGAGGAGCTCAGGACTGTTGTCGCTGAGAAGGGCTGTGGTTCACTTTGCTCCAGTCCTTACTGTGAGCATCGCTTCCTGGCTCCTCCAGAGGGGAAGATGGTGCGCTGTTCAGCGTCCTGGAGAAGCTTGTGATGCTGCCTTTCCTAATAGGGACTCGGATGTTCTCACTGTTGGAAAGCTCTGGACCTCACTGTCATTGAGGATGGCTGTGGTACTTTTCAGGGGATCTATGATCCTTATGATCCTTGCTTCCTGGCTCCAGTGCAGATCCTTCAGCCTGCTAGCACAGATCCTTCATCCCGCTGGCACAGACTTCCTAGCTTCCACCACTGACCTTGGGGCCTTCCAGTGCAGATCTGTTACACAGACTTGCATGAGGCATTGTTATGAGCTCTAGGCCTCCAGTTGATCTCGTGGGAGGCATTGTCATGGGCTCTAGGTCTCCAGCTGGACGCATCCAGGACATTGCTGTCAGATCCAGGCCCTCAAATGGATTCTTTGAGTCTTTAGTGGACAGACTTCCTGCACTCTCGTTTACTTGACTCTTCGGATGACTATTATAAAATAATCATATGAAATATGTGTCCTGTATTAAATTGTTCTTGCTAACCCCAAACCACCACAAAATGGTGGACAAGGAAATAGCTTCATACATCTATGGAGAGAGAAAAAGAACAAAATTCCAGATAAGTGAGTGTAGCACAGAGCAACCATAAAATAATTGAAATCATAAAATCTGATATGCATAAAACATTCTAATAACAGGCTTCGATAAGTATTATTACATTTTATTTTTTCAGATACGGAGAAACCAAGAGTTGAACAACTCTCAAATGTCATTATTATGCAGTATTCTAATAGATATCTTATAAGGTATTATAAGTACATTTTTCATAAAGGTAACATAACTATTACAAATGAAAATTACATAAATATCACATTACTGAGATAAAATTGAAATATATAGTCTAAACACAAGGTTTATGGTGAAAATAGACTAAAACCATAAAAACTAAGGCGAAAGCATCCGTCATATGTGTCCTAATATTTTTTTCTCGTAAAATATCAGCACTTTATAGTGTTATCTACTTGCTAGCTAGAAAGTGTTTCACTTTTCAAACACTACTTGTCTTTTCCATTAAACTAAAATATCTATCATGAGCACAGTGTATCCTTAGATACAAAAATAGACCTTCCCAGTCAAAGTATCACAGAAGAGAGCAGAGAAGCAATCTTTGTTACTTGAGAAGTGGCTTAAATTCATACTGTATTGGGGTGACTCAGTATTATGTGGCTAGGATACTGGTTTTACTGATCAAACACCTAAGTATAAGAAAAACAAAGAGAATGATATTGATGTCCTGTGAAGCTTTGACAAATCTCAGTAATATCACTGGCAAGAAATGGTTAAAGGAAATGGTTTATAGGAACACTCCTTGTGGCCACTTCTCCAAAAGCAAAGCACAAAGGCTGTTGAAATCAGAAAAGGAGAATGTTTCATGAACTGAAGAAGGAAGGAGTATGTGGCTTGGATATGATTTGCCTCCTGGAAGTTCACCTGGCAGAAACTCTGTCTCCAGCATGGAAATTCTAAGGATGAGGAGCCTTTGAGAGGCAGTACCTGGAGCAAGGCAGAGGTCATGGGGGCATTGCCCTGGAAGTTATTAATGCTGTCCTTGTAGCACGAGTTGTTTTCTGCCATGGATGTGTTGTTATAAAATTGTAAGGCCAGGTGTTGTGGCACATGCATATAGTCTCAGTGTTTCTGAAGGCTGAGCTGGGAGGATCATGTGAACCCAGGCATTGAATTCCCACCAGAGCAGTGTAACAAGACCAGGTCTCAAGAAAAAGACCAAGAACAAGAGTAAGGCTGCTCCTTCCTTCTCTCTGGCTTCCAGGATTACCATACTTCCCTCTCACACATCCTTGCCACGATGCTCTGCACCACATGGGAGGCAGCAGGATGCTCTCACCAAAAGCATGGGGAGGGATCACTCAGTCTTGGTCTTTCGAGCCTCAAAACATGAACTAAATAAATTTCTTTTCTTTCTAAAGTACTCTAGCCTTAAGCATTTATTATAGCCACAGAAAATGGACTAATACAAAAATCAAATGGCTGAACAAAAGAAAAAAGAAGAAAAGAAAGGCTGGAAAGAAGAGGAGAAGCGAGAAAGGAAAAGGCATATCTTCTATTTAGTTAAAAATGGTTCGATTTTCAAATTTTCAATCTGATCAGGACAAGTCCATTCAGTTTCAGGCCGATGTTTCTTACGGTATGTATTCCCCCAACACCTGTCCTGATTCCCTGGGTGTGACCAGAACAAGTGGAGTTCCTGAGGCTTCAGCTTGTAACTACCAACTAGTCCCCTTCCCCTGGCATCCAGGGGGCTCACAAAGTGGGCTAACATTGTTTATTCCAGGACTCTTAAGTAAGGGGAAAATAAATCTTTAATGCTAAGCAAATCATACTGATCATTGAATCAATATGGGAAAGTAATTGGCGAAAACATCTTTTTCTTATCAATTAATTATTACTGGAAATCACTCAATGCTTTTTAAAATGATGCAGCATAAACTTATTCTCTAATACTTTGCTATCTTATTCTTTCTTTCTCTTTCTCTCTCTCTCCCCACCCTCTCCCTCTCTTTCCTCTTTCCAGGAATCAAATGTCTTGAGCATACTTGAACTTACTGAGGGGCTCCTTCATTCAAAATCCATGTGCTAATCTATCAAGTACCTCCCATATCAAGCTATCTTTGCCATTGCCATGAAAGAGGTACACAAAATTAAATGAGACTGTGGAAATGTTTTTAATGCATGAGAGTTACTGAAACAAAGGTAAGTGATTAGACACAGTCCACCCTCTGTGATATGCAATACTTCTCATGAAAGAATATTTTCATGCTTATGCTAGTCCATTATTCAAGTTAAAGCAATGAATAAATCTCCAACTAATAGTAAGAAAACTTCATACTTATATAACATACTTTAACTGTGTTCTCAGGTGCTACTTAATTTAACCACAAGAAACTTAGTAGACGGCCAAGATCTCGTTGCTGTTTTTATATAAGGAAAATGAGGTAGACCATGTGATTTGCTTTAGATCACAGAGAAAATCAGTGCCAGAAGGAAGGAAGAAATCTAGGTACTCTTGATTACCCGCCTTTTGCTTTTCCCATGAACCACTGTTGTTTGTATTTTTTCAGTGTGAAATGTTTTCAGCCTAGTGGTATTGGAAACATAAATCACAGTACATGGTGGGGCCGGGGATGTAGCTCAGTGGCACAGCACCTGTCTGGCAGGCACAAGGTCCTGAGTTTGATTCCCGGTATCAAAAAGAAAAAGTAAAAGCAAAATCAAGGCGACATTTTCCCCTATGACTTCAGTACTTATAAGTCTTAGGCCTTCAAAGACCCAATTAATACAAAAGAAATGAATTCCAGCTTTATTACACCTTTCTTCCTCTTTCTGTCTGCTAGTGAAATGTTGAGCAACCACATACTTACCCGAAGATTCAACAGAGATAATTGCTCACCAAATAATTAAAAAACATTATTCCTACCACTGGAAGAATGCTAGATGTACAGTGTTAACTTACTGTTACAGTGGCACAGGATGCATTAACCAAAGCCAAACAAAGAACAAAAACGATACGCTGTGTATAAGATGTAAACTACCAATTAAAATAGTAAATTGATAGCAATGATTAAAGTTTATGAAGATCACATTAGTATGAGGAAAATATCCGTAGTTATTTCTGCTTATTTTATTCTGGCTGCTCCACAGAATATTACTTTAAAGTCATAATAGATCCCTAATAGAATGTAATGAATGACGAGAAATGTGAACAGATTTTCCCAACTCTGTGCTGACACAAAATGATATTCATGTTTTATATTTTAAACAGGGTACAAGTAGATGTTTGAAGTTGGCGACAGAGAACATCACCCCTTATACAGCAGAAACTAGCAGGAACTGAAGAGTGAGGAAAATCTCTCAGTGAGCCCTGGAGCCATAGAGACAAAAAAGGAAAAGAGAGCAAAAATTCTAACTTCTTTTACCACTATATCTATTGTCTGTTTGAAAATTCTAAGGCATGACTGCCGGATGCCGTGTGGAGGAGGCGTTCACTGCAGGATCACAGGGCTGTCTGTCAGTGCTTGGGTTTAAGTCAGCCACAGGTTCTTCTCTTGAGCATGAGCACAAGAATGACTGGAATTATGTATTTTCAATGGATGCAAATGTCAACCTTATCACCAAGGAAGACATCTGGTACAGTTCTGGAAGCTGAACTCTATTTCCTAATGAGTTCAAATCTCCCACTGTGAAGGGAACTTGGCGCAGGGAAAGGCACAGGTCAGTGGGCATAGAGTGTTGCTTCGCACCCCCCACAGTGCCTGGACCTGCCTGAAAATGTCAGTTTTCAAAATATGTTTCTGCAAGGTTCTTTCACAAAAGTATAAAGCTAAAATAAAACAGAGAAGGGGGAATTTTTCCCCCAAGGAAAATCATACAATGTAGGGTCATTCCATTACTGTGAAAGTGTCTTTTGCTTTTTTTACACGTATCTTTGAAACGTGCAGAGGAAAATTAAAGGACAGAACTTGTGGTTAACGTAATCACCCTGGGCTTCAACTGTGGTAATTGGACAGCTGTAGGCTTGTCTGGTTCTAAAAGGTGGTAACACAGCTTGGAGCTTTCTCCATGCACAGTTTACTGATGAACCACTAGGTCGAAATTCCTGCATTTGCTCTGAGGTTCACCTAAACTACTTAGCTCCAAAATTACAATCTCCGTTGTATGGTTTGCTTGGGCCACCATCACAAAACACTGAGTGGCTGAGTGGCTTAAACAACTGAAATTATTTTCACACACTTCTGGTGCACAAGTCAAGGTAGTAGTTGTTCATGGGTTTGGTTACTCCTGGGTTCTCCTGTGGGTTTGCCCACTATTACACCCTGCTGCGTTCTTGCTTCTGTGTGGGAATATCCCTTCTATCTCTCTGTGTGCCCAGATTTCCTCTGGTTTGATATAGGAACACCAGTGATAATTGACTAGAGGCCATTCCAATGGCCTCATTTAACTCATTGTTTCTTTGAAGAACCTACTTCAAATTCAGTCACTGTCTTAGATGTTCAGGTTAGGGCTTCAGCATATGAATTATGAGGGGATACAATTTAGCCCATAAAACCATGATATGTCATGGCAAGGTAGGACCTACTGTAATTGATCCACAAGCAGCTGCCATATTCAACTGCAGATTTGCAAATTATATTTCTGTTCTCACCCTGAGTGCTATCCTGAGAAACTCAGAGACTGACTTAGTAGCCCTTAAGTGAGAGTTAAGTTTTATTGTCAACTTGATTAGCTTGGGAGCAGCCTATGGGATTAATAAAACACTCTTCTGGGTGTGTGTGTGTATATCATAGAGGCACGGTCTTGGGGTCCATGTCGTGCTTCACCCTTTCCCCTCTGGCACTGTTCCCCTGCTGTACTTCTCAACTGCCCTGAACTAAGCAATGCTTCTTCACCATATGCTTCTATTTAATGTTTTTCCTTAAGGCCAGATAACTAGGGACTGATCTCTTGGAAACCATGAGCCAAATAAGCCTCTCCTCCTTTAAACTGGGTGCCAGGCAGCCTGTCCCAGCAGCAGGAAAGCTGGCTAACATACCCTTGCGCTAATGTCCCAGTACAATTATTTCTCCCTACTTAATACATCTACATTTTATCTAGGTTTATTATATTATACCTATTTCATGAGTGCCTCTAATTAGAAGATAATGCAGGATAGCAGATGACTAGGAGAGCAAGCCAGTCTCCCTTTATATCCTAGTTCCACCTCATGCTGAGGGAGTGAGCCAGGCAGAGTTCTCAGCTCAGTTCTCTCAGCTTTAAGATGAGTCTGACACTACGTACATCACAGAGCTGTTTTTCCTAGTAAATGAGTAGAACACAAAGCCCGAAGCCCCAGACACACTATATGCTCAGGGTCAGTGATTGTTACCTATAAGTTAGTTTTGTATAACACATTTGTGTAATGTGATTATTAAAATACATGTATGCTATGGTTGATACATTGTGTCAACTTGAGGAGTCTAGAAGTTTGGCTGAGTGACTCAGGAGGAAGCCAGGGTGCTTACTTTGTATACATCCTGAGCCTGTGGAAGAGGAAGAGGTGGAGATCTTGTGAAAGCTACAGCCCCCTGGGTGGCGGTAGCCTGTTTACAGTGCAAGGGAAGAAAAGAGGCTGCTTGCAGCCATTCCTCCGTTTTGCTGGTTGTATTTGCTATGCTCTGCTGCCATGAATGTTTGCCCTCTGCCACGTGCCACTCTGCCTCAGAACCAGCCAAGTATGGACTGAAACCTCCACAGACTGTAAGCTAAATAAACCTTTCCTTCCTTCATTTTGGGTGTTGGGTATTTTGTCTCAGCAAGGAGAAAAAAGTAACTGAGACAATGTATGAATAAAAAGTAAGTAAACATCTAACTAGTGATATATTTTTAGAATACTACTTGAAGCACATTATAAATACATACTTGTTTTCACAAGTTTTTAATCTTAGACCTCATCAGACTTCATCCCGAGTTCATAGCTGTGCGTCCTTTTAACCTCCTTGTCTTAGCTCTTCAGTTAGAGAAATGAGCATTTTCTCACTTACCACCAGAAGCGTGCTGACTGCCTCGCTCCCCTGCCCCACCCCTTCCCCGAGGCTGCCCAGAGCTCCTCGCTTGTTATATGTTCTTCTATTTGTTTCACAAGTGGAAACAAAAACTGGAAATCACACTGCTACTGCTCTCTCCTAGCCAGCAGGTCCCACTCCTGCTTGATGCCCTGTGGGCACCTAGCCATCAGCATCTGTGATGATTTATGTGCTTTGAGATCTGTGTCTCAGTTAATTAGGATTATTCTGTGTCTACAGATATGATTTCTAGGTTTTGTAAGATGTTCTTCTTTCAGGATGGCTAACTTCAAGCTTCACCTTTTTTCCTGGATGGTGGATCCTTCATCAGCAGGCAAGCTTGGATTTATTCTGTGACTTTCAGCATGGGCTAGAGAATTTTCACCCCTTCCTCCTGCTTCTCAGTTGATACCTTGCATCCTATTTCACTGAGAGTCACAACAACAAAAATCAGAGAAGGCACAAATGACCGCCCTGCTGGGTCGGGGGTTAGGTTGGCTGTCCCCGCCTCTGTTTGTATGGCACCGCTGTTCCTGTCTACGGGTAGCCCACACACTCAGGGACTTCGACCCTCCGTGGTCCCTTCTTACATGATCATTTCTTCCCATTCCTGGATCATTTTTATCAACAAGCAAAATATAAAACCAAAACCCCTTCCTTGACTCTGAATCATCATCTAGTCAGTATGTTATTCCTCCACTAGTTTTGATAGCTGAAGGTTGGCTGAATATGCCATTCCCAAATACACCATTTTGGCATAAGAATTATTCTGAACTAAAAGCAACTGAGAAGTGGATAGAAGAAAAGCTCCCTGACTCTCCTGTTTACTTAAAAGAAGGACATGGGTTTACAAAAGTAGCTCTCCTCCCCTGTCTACCAGGAGCCACAGATGTTAATCACCAGAGATGTCAGACAGTTGTTACCCATGAGACTATGCCCAGAGGAATCTACACAACAAATTTACCAAGCAGCTCGCATCTACTGTGTGTTTTCTATAACTCGCCTCCCTGTCACGGTTTGTCCCCCAGACACCCATGTAAGGGCACCCGTGTGAGACTGTTCACACTGCGATCTTCAGGGGTAGCATCTAGAGAAGTGATTGGCCTACGAGGTAGCCCAGCTGGAAGACGCAGCTCACTGGGAGCAGGGCTTTGAAGGGCACCTCGAATCTCTGACTCTTCCCACGCTGTCTGCATGCTTGCTCCCAGGAGGTGAACAAATTTCCCCACCACACCCTTCCACAATGATGCTGCCTCACAGTGTCCTACAGGCGAAGGAGCAACAGAGGATAGACTGAACTCTCTGAAACCATAAACCCAAATCAGTCTTTCCTTCTTTAAGGTGTTTATATCAAGCCTTTCGGTCGCGGTGATGAAAGCTGACTGACGCCCGGCCGTGCTCCTCTTTGTCTGAGACAAACGTAACGATTACACTCATCAAAGGGAGTCAGTGCTACACAGAAAACATCTTAATTCTTCTTTCCCTTTCTCCTCTTCTCCCTCCCTTTTTCTCCTTCTCATGTGAATAAAAATTTCTGTAAAATTAGGATAAGAATTTTACTTTTCTGGTATGAGTATTAAAGAGAGTCTGTATAAATCCTCAGCTTAATTTAATGCATAACATAGGTACTCAGTAAATGATAGTTGTTGTCGTTACTCTTGTTACTGTATTTACTTCATCCTTTCACACTTCCGATGATCTCATTACAGTTATGCGGTTCGTTGTATTTTTTTCCCCAAAACTTAGTTCACTTACTAAGCTTTGAATGAACAAGCCCTGTCAAATAGAGAAAAGAAGCTAAAACTATCCTGGTGAGTTTCAGAATTCAGTAATCCGTCGGGTGTGGAAAAATTCTAAGCATTAAAATAATCAAAGATATTAATAATTATTACTATTAATAAATAATCAAAGATATATATGAAAAAACTGGCGATTGAAAGCAAACTTTATTTCTAGAAAAATCAAATGCTTGAAAACTGTACACATGCCCGCAGTGGTCTTTGTATCTCTTCTTTGCACTTTCACACGTAGAGGTGCGATGGGAATGGAGCGGGTAGCCCGGTGGGGCGCGAGCTCCCGGAGAAGGTGCATTAGGAACCTCAGTGGAATGTGCATGTGTGCGCTGTGCCAGTTTCCTCCTGTTTATGATGACAGTGAGCTTTGTGAGTTTTCAAACATTCGACTACTACCATCAGCATGTTTTGTTAGTAACAAACATCCATGGAGTAGGGTACATTTGGCCTTGACAACTAAACAGTGTCTCCTTATTATTTTTGCTTGGTCACGGATTCCCTTTGAACTCCAGTGTCTGCATGAGGTGCCACTATGATATTCTGTCCTTCTTTTCAGCATGTGTTTGATCCTGGTTTAAGTTCATAACAAAGAGAATAATATGCGTGGTGCTTATAATCTGAGTCACTTCTCTGGTTTAAGAAATTAATTGTGCTTATATGCATTGATGCCATGCAACCTCTACAATAGATTATTAAATGAAAGAAGCTAGTAAGTGGAACAATCTATAGAACAGGCTCCCAAATATAAATGTGGTTGAGTATGCATGTGCATATCTCAGTATCTATCCACCTTCTTGGCTCTGCATCGATGACCTTTTAGAGGGACTCAGGAAAAACCTGAAGTGTCTGCTTTTGAGAAGGATTTACAGGTCTGAGAATAAAACTTATTTTTCTTGCATACCTTCTATCCTTGCATGTTCTATCCAGTTTTTTACAGCACAAATACATTAACTTTTCATTAACATAAATTTGGTTGAGGATAAAACAATGAGAAATCTTTATTTTAGTTGACATGTTTTCTAGTTCATGATAGGTTTTCATTATTCTAATCATAAAACATTTGCAAAAGAGAAGGGGACTGAAAGATTTAAGGAGAGAGGAGAAGAGGATAAAAAAATTAATATTCCATTGTATAACAATACCACGTCTTTTTTATTCATTCCTCAGTTGATGGGCATTTGGGTTGTTTCCAAGATTTAGATATGACAAATTGTGCTGCTATAAACATGGGTGCACATATATCAGTGTGGTATGATGTTTTCAGTTCTTCTGGGAAAATACTAAGAAGAGGAATAGCTGAGCTAAGTGGGACTTCTAATCCTAGTCTTGTGAGGAATCTCCACATTGAAATAAAATACAGAAAAAAGCAATTAAAATGCATTATGCAATGTTCCAACTCCCTATGATGTATTAATCACTATGCACTATAAACATATACTAATAAAAAAGAAAAGAAGCAGGTGAAAAAGGTACAAATAACCAGAAAAACAAAGATAAGGATGATAGCAGATTTCTTTTCAGAAGTAATGTGAGTTAGAAAGAAGAAAAAAAACATTTTAAAGATACTATAAGAAAAGAATCTGCCAACCTATTTTTTAACACCACAAAAGGAAGGCAAAATAAGAACTTTTTCTTATTCCTATAGTCTCAGAGCGTTATCAGCCACAAACTTGCACTTCAGTCAGAAGGAAAATGATACCATGTCTGTTTTCATTACTCTTCTATTGTTGAGACAAAATACCTGACACCCAAAGTTCAAAGAGGAAAGGTTTGTTTCAGCTCACAGTTTGTAGCAGCTTCAGTCCATAGTCAGTTGATTCCAAGGCAGGGCAGCATGGCAGGATGACATCCCAGAGGGGAAACAGTCCATGGCAGAGAGGGCAGGAGGAAGCAGCAGCAAGCAGCAGTAAACCTGCCTTCTTTCTGTGCCTTTATATTCTGCAAGGCTATAAACTTTTGCTTGGTACTATCCACACTAAGAGTGAGGCTTACATCTTTAGTAAATCCATTCATACCTAGGACTCTGCTAATTCCAGTCTGTAGACTAATTCTGTACCAAAATGGCCTTAATTCTGGTACCATACAACCACAGCCCAACTGCTCTGAGAGCCCCCATGAGTGCATGAGGCTTTGGGAGGGGACATCTAGATAGAAGTTATAACAACATGGATGTCTGAATCTCTGCAAAAGAAGGACTACAACTGATGCCAATCAACTTTCAAGAACATTCTCATTTGAAGACTTAGATTCATTTATGAAAGGTCCTGCAAGAACATACAGCTGTGCATTTTCAAGTGGATATTTTCATTGATTGCTTTTGATGTCAAGCACTTGCCGGGTGATTTGCAAACAGCACCGAGTAAAACTCTGCCATCCATGGACCCTCATCACAGTAGTGGGGATTGTAAAAACATTACCCTAGGTTATGAATTTCTACAATAATTAAAGTGAAAAGGTGAGAATATCAAAAAAATCACTCTCTAAAAGATATTCATGTGAAAACCCTGGAGCCTGAGGACACGGCTCTATTTGGGAAAAGAGTCTTTGCAGATGGATTAAGAATCTTGAGGGGAAAAACAGACCTCTGCGAGAGTCCTCCCTCCCATCACGAGTACCCTTACAGGAGAGATACACAGAAGAAAAGGCACAGAGAAAGCAGAGGAGACCACAGTGCCACCGCAGAGGGAGCAGGTGGAGTCACACGGCCACAAGCAAAGGGATGCTTGGGGCCACCGCACACTACTCCTGCATGCCTTCAGAGGGGCCCGCGGAACTGTGAGAGAATACATTTCTGAGTTTTTACACCAGGAAGTATGTCATAATTTGTTATCACAAAAAACTAACACAAAAGAGTAAATAAACAAGGTACTATTAACATAAGAAAACTATTTTTATTAATTCTTGCAAGTAGCATTAATATAGTGGGGATTTTGTAAACTTGTGCATATTTTAATTTAAAATATTTACAGAAATATCACAGATTTTTTTCTCATCGTATTTTTGTAAGCTACACTATTAATAGTTATCATACTTAGCTACATTTTATTCTTATCCATTCCATTTTCCTTTATTTCGCAAATCACCCCTTCCAAACTTCCACGTGTTTTCCACACCTACAGATTCACATAAAACACTCATACACGTAAAGGTGGAATATTTGGGGGTGCTTTAAAAAAGACAGAATCAGGCCATCGGCTGTTCTGTCTGCAACTTGCTATTTCCATATATTATGGAAATCCTGCCAAAATCAATTAATATGCTTCTGACTCATTCTTTTCAATCTGCACATAATATTCTGTTGCATGGATATATGACAATTTTTTCAATCATCCTTATGTAAATGGTATTAAAGTCAATATTTTGTTTAGCTACCACGAATCACGTTGCAATAAATATTTTTTCTTATGGTCTGACAAACTGGTCCTGATCTGCCTTAGAACATATCTACACTTGTGAAATTGCTGGATCAGAGGGTGGTCACATTTTAAATGTTAGTAGATGCCACCAAATTATATTCTAAAATATGTAATTTATATTCCCATAAAACAATGCCTTCTCCTAACATCTCTGCCGTTATGACCGTTTTTGTTTTTATGTCTTGTCATGCAAGTGCAATATGTAAAAAGAGGCCTATCATTGTACTACTTTTTAGTTCTTTAACTATTCCTGAATGAGTATCTGGTTATCTCTCTGTTTGCCCCATGACTTTTCTATCCTGTGCCTTGCCCCTTCATTTTCTTCATCTGGTTTCCCATTTTATTTATAAAATTCTGATTATTGTTTATAAAATGTTTTCTTCCCTCCAAGTTTTATGGCAAGGTACGACACAAAACAAATGTTGAAACTTTTCAAACACCTCCGCTTGTGTCCAGCCAGATACAGACTAATGTAAAGCTGATGTGTACCAGGAACAGGCGGGTCTGAGGGGGCCGTGAGTGGATTTTTCAAGGAACATTGAGCTCCTCAGCCATAGCACAGAGTCAGTCTTCTGCCATTCCTGTGAGTCCAGGCTGCACACAGACACAGCAATTGTCTTTTGTATACTTACCTACTTTGAAACCTTTGCTTTAAAAAAAAAAAAAAAAAAAGAAACCTTTGCTTAGCCTTTTCTCCCACCTAGGATATGCCTTCTCTGCATTTCCACATACCCAGATTCCACAACTTTTACTAGGGCCAGTGTTTCAGATTATCTCTTAAGGTGGTCACTGTGATAGTTGAATATATGCCTCTGAGTTCATGAGTTAGAAATTTATTCCCCGGTCTTTCAGGTTGAAGTGTTTGGAGGTGGGGCTTTGTGAGGTTATTAGAGTTGGGTGAGTTCACAAAGCTAAGGCCCCTAATGCTGGATTAGTGGCTTTATGAGAAGAGGTAGAGAGATTCAAGTTTGTTTGCTTCCTTCATTTCGCATAAGTGGCCTTTCTCTATGGAACAGCACAACAAGAAGGTCCTTGCCAGATGCCAGCGCCTGCATATTGGATTTCCTAGCTGAGGAACTGTGAAAATATATTCATTTCTTTTATAAACTACCCAGCCTGTAGAATTATGTTACAGTAACACAAAGCAGTCTACCAATAGCTCTTCCCCCACCAGTGTGAACCTGCTGTCTCACTTCCCTTTAATTATGGCCCATTCTTCCGACCTGCTTTGACCAAAGAATGTGAAAGAAGTGACACATTTCCAGGTCTGACCTAGGCCTTACGAAGCCTGCCATTTCCATTTTCACCTTCTTTGAATCTGTAACTATGTTTTTTTACAAAGATAGGCTGATCAAGCTGCTAATGAGAGAGAACCCAGCGTGAGAGAGCAGGTGGGAAGCTGAAGGGTCAGATGACTCAGGACAGTGCCAGAAACATGGGCACAGATACTGTCAACCCCCCCACCCCATGCAAGCAACCCCGGTCAACACCATCAGAAGCAGGGAGTGGAGCCTTTCCCACGTCCTCCAGACTGCCCTTCCCTCATCTATACTTTCAAATACACATTGGTGCAACTGTGTGCTAGAAAATTAGAACCTTTAGGCAAGTCTATTTTGCAAACCCCCACTGCCTCACTCACTGCCCGGAGCTTTCTCATCTATGTACCTACTATGCTGTAAACTGCATTACAGGACTTACCAGACTCTATGCTTTCAGTACCTTCTCTCATAGTAGGAACAGAGTAAATGTGGAATGAATAAATGAATTGATGAGTGAAATAAACAAACATTTATATTTCCTTATAGTGTTCCTTTCTCTTGAATTTATTTTACAGCATTGATTAATAAAAGTCCTTGTGTAAAATACAGACCCTATGGATCATAATCTAACATGGGGTGAGTTCAATGAGAAAAAAATATTATTTTGTAGCTGTAGCAGTTTTTATTTTAAATTATCTCAATGTATGCTAGGAAATTCCAGAGGATACAACAGAAATGTCTTTCATTTAGTTTGTGCTTTTAATTTTCACAGCTATGTCATCAGAAACAAACTCTTGCTTCCTTTTGGCAAATGAGCCACCTGAGCTGAGAAACATATAAATGGATTTTCTCTGGGTCCCAGGCTTAGACCTGATGCAGTTTGTCCTCAGCTCCAATCCTCTGATATGAAAACTGGGTTTCTGCATGATGTAGGACTACCTTTCTTGATATACTGAATCTAGAAAAATTCTAAAAATGGCCACCAAAATAAAGCTGACTTAAGGTGAAAAGCTAGATAACTAAAGACAAGAAGGAAAGGAAGATTTTGGCTGGTTGGTTGGTTGGTGGGTTTGCGGTCAAGTTGTCCAGGTTAAATCTTCAAAATTTATACTTATGTGAATGGCAGTTTTGCAAATGAAGTGGCTTCTGTATTCTCCCATCAGTGGGTCTGTGAGATGGATGCCTCAAGTCTTTATTAGCTAACTCTGGAGAGGAGTAATACTTCCTCAGGTACACAGACTGTGACCAGGCATAAGGTACTGATCAAAGGGCAAGTCAACAGACACACATGAGTAGCTATTCTCAAACCTATGGGCTGGCTGCTCGTCAATAAAGAAAAGTATAAAAAATTAGTCTCTGGTTGCAAAAGGAAAAGAAAAGGAAAGAAAACAAAAGAAAAATAAAAGGAAAGAAGAAAAGGAAAGGAAAGGAGAGGAGGGGAGGGGAGGGGAGGGGAGAAGAGAAGAGAAGAGACAACAAAATTCTGGTTCTACCTCAATTATTGGCCTAACTGTGCATTCCCGTCACTTCTGAAACAATCAAATAGTTAAATTTAGTTTGTGGGAGAATAAGCAGTTCCCCGAAGGGTGAAGTTTTATGGTTGTTAACCTCATCACCTAAAACTATTTTCAGAAGAGACTCGTTTAGAATAATAGGTACCTGAAAAGAAATTATTTCCTAATTCATAAAGAAAAGCTAATGCAGCCGTTCTAACAATGTCATTTGAATATTTGAAAATTTATTACGGAGAACAATAATTCATCCTCCCTAGATTTTCCCCAAACAAATTAACCCAAAAGTCATTAATGCAACATCTGCTGCAATTACAAAATTCTTCCAACTTGCTTGTTTGTCAATTTGGAATAAAGGGATGATTGAGAGAAGATGAGAATATTTACGGCTTTCATATAGAGACAAAGCTCAGTTCATAAATTGTGGTAGTAGGAAACAAACGAAGCACCTTCCTCAATATGTGAGTAAACAGAGGCCCCACACCTCCAGGATGCCGGACCGCATCTGTAGTCGGGGCTCAGAGCAGTTGAGACCTAGACATACACAAGGTCTGCTGAAACATGAATGTGCCCGGTAAACCCTGAAGGTACCTGCACGGCTCTGTAATGTTCATGGCATAATATTCCTGACTATAAATATGCTACACAAAAACAGAGCCTTTCTGCATGAATTGTCACAATTCTTATCTTGAATCCCTCTCTAACGGGCTGCTCCTGCTTGTCTTTCAGGGCTTTCAAGATGGCCTAAGCGTATGCTGGATTCTGTTACTGTTGGGTGTGCATTTCTCTCCTCTGAGCTTGGGCTCTGTCGAGAACTGCAGCTCAACCTATGTGCAGAAAGAACAAAGGCAGGTCTACTGTGGCTTGTGGCACACCAAGCTGCCAGAGGTATGTAGGACTCAAGTAAATTGCAGGGTGATGACTCTTTTTTCCTCTTCGAGCTGGAAAATCATCCACTGTCATTCTCGCGCCTGCGCTTCTCATGCCCACTCGCCCAGGGAAGCCAAGCACCCCAGTCTCTCCCCAGAAAAGATGTGCTCCAGTGCATAGCAAAGGCCTGGGAAGCCAGCAAGGAAGGGAGATGCTGAAGGACGACTGACAGGAGGGAAAACGAGCTGACCAACTGAGGCATTTTAGAGAAAAAAACCACATGTGTTTCCTGAGCCCTCTTCCCTCATAAATGGCACTGCTTGCAGAAACAGTTTTTTTGGTGACTCCCAGTATCTGGTTATGAGTATGAACAGAATTTGATACAATTTCTCCGTATTAGAGGAAACCTCCAGTGGAGATTTGAGCCTCTGTTAAGAACCCAGTGTTAATATGGAGTTGTTAGGTTGGATGTGATTACTACTTACCTTGAAGAAAAGGAAGTGCCTCTTTTTGAGACAGTTTTTGGAACCTCAAAACCGAACCACAAATCCAGCTGTAGTGCGCATGCCTGCAATCCCAGCACTATGGGAGGTGGAGAAGGGAGGATGCAAAGTTCCCATCCAGCCTGGCTGACTCAGTGGTTGGTGAGACCCTGTCTCAAAATTAAAAATATAAAATGGCTAAGTTGTAGCTCAGTAAGAAGGGCCTAGGTTCAGTCCCTGTACCAAAAACAACCAAATGAACAAAACCCCCAAAATTGGATCCCAAAATTAGGGAGGCTGCTTCTTAATGTAAACCCTGAGGCAATCAACCTAGGACACATAACTTTCAGTTCCTTTTTTTTTTTTTGTGGTACTGGGGATTGAACTCAGGACCTTGTGCTTGCCAAGCAGGCACTTATTCCACTGAGCTATATCCCCAGCCCTGAACTTTCAGTTTCTAAACAAAATTAAACGTTGATCTTTGTATGATGAATGCTCAATATTGTTGTATTACTGGTTGAACCAAAAATTATTTCTTTGGAATCCAATAGAGAGCCTAAAAATCTAAAGACAAAATATATTTTTCTACTGTAAAAATTCCCAGAGCTTAACTTTCTTCCCATTACCATCTAGTTGGCAGGACACCAATTTGAAGTGATGGAATTAAACCACTTATACAAATTGACAGAAATTGAGACCCCACAGAATCAGACCAGACATTCTGACACGAGAGAAGTCTTTATTGGGGGAAGGGGCGCGGGGGAGTAGCTGGCTGCCTAGCGAACCAAGGCAATGGCGAGCTGAGAAAAACGTGGGCTTTTAAACTCTTTTTCAGGGTGAGTGTTGGTGGGCCAGAATAGCCCGAGCAGGGCAGTGGTGGTGGTGGGGGGTGTCCGTGGGTCAGAACAGTCTGAGCAGGGTGGGTTGGGCCAGAACAACCCGAGCGAGGTGAGCTGTTTGTCAGAGTCCTGCCAAAGCGGATGAGGGTGGGTTTGGCTTTTGTGGCCGAGGGGAACTGAAGTGGAACAGGTAAGGGAAGGAGAGAAATATTGAGAGTTAAAGTTTTCCCACAAGGGGGGCTGGCTGCCTTGTGACTTATCATAAATCAGTTTTGCTTTTAGTATTTCTGAGATCTGTTCTTTGTGTGCTCTGAATTTTCTCAAATGCTGGGTTAGTCTTTCTAGTTCACATCATGCTGGATATCCAGAAGGTTTTAACTTCATCTACTTACCTATGCTTCCCCGGTCACTTAATTTGTATCTGTTTCCATACCAGTAGCAGGGGGATTTGGTTATGCTTGTTGGTTCTACCGTCCTCCAATGGACATCTACTCTACTCCTCCTTCCCTGATTCTGTGTTTTCTCTGCACATTCCAGAAATGCACAGACACCTCAGAGCTGGTTTGCCACATTTTCCAAACACTGAGCTCTGATACGCTGGAAACAAAATCCCATCAGCCTGCTTGACCCCTCAAGACTACAATTGGACACTAACATGTTCCAGAAGATAGCTGTTACGTCAGTGAAGAGGTTAGTTTCTTAAAGACACATAACAACAAAAATGCAATTTAAAGAGGTAGATTAAAATCAAGGCAAACAAAACTTCATTAGTATGTCTATGAATATGAAGTGTGATTGAAATATATGGTTAATGTTTAAATTTTTTAAATCTAAAGCAAAGGACACACTGCCATTAATCTCCTTCAAAACCCTTACCCTACCTTTCTTGCCATTTCCCAAAGCAGTTCTGAAAGTCCTCTTTCATGTCTTTATGAGGTGTGATGACAATTTATGGCAAATGCTACTTCCAAGTACCACTCAACAGAAAGACAGGCTCAAAGACAGCATGATTGGCCTTCATGCACTTTACTCATCCCTTCACTGGACCCAGCACTGTGTGACATGTGGCTTCTCCCCAGAGCCAAAATGAGTACGAAAGGTGAAAGTTTTGAACCAGTTCAGGCATCAAGGTGGCCAAGATAGCACAACCAAAGACACTCATGGAAGAGGACTTTCAAAAGTGCTTCAGAAAGTACAAAGTACAGCAAAGGTTTTCGAAGGGAGGGGTAGTAGTTTGAGAGCATTAATGGCAATGTACTTTTTAGATTAATATTTTTTAATGTAAACACTCACTTTAGTTTTTTCTCACACTACATACTAACCAAGATTGATTCAAGCATCGCATCAAAGGAAAATGGCCTACCTGCATCATGGCCTCACATGTTCTCCACTGCTTCGGTAAGGCCCATTGCAGCAGGCAGGTGTCAACCCCAGCACGTTGCCCTCTGGTGGTTCCTCAGCCTGACGCGGGAAAATTGGTCCTACATCTTGAAATCCTTGCTGTCCTCCTGTAACAATCACAACTACTTTCCCCACGCTCTGCACTTACCACAGTCAGTACCCACCACTGTGTTCAACAGACACCAAATGCACAGGAACAGCTACGTCAAAAGAGATCACACTGAGAAAGGCTAAAGAACTGATTTTCCTGCTGGAATTCCATCTGTGTTTTTCAGCTTGATTAAATATCCATTCTAATTGAGTCCCAGAGACCCAGAGTTCCCTTAAACTACAATACCACTGCTGCAAAACTATTGTGTAGGTTTGCTGGTGAGTCACAAATTCCAGCAATTTCAGGAAGAGCACTCTATTGAAGTCAGGCTATTTTCTCCATTCGTCTTTATAAAAAATCGTACAATATATTAGTCTCTACAAGGATTCATTTTTAAGCCTACCAGAAGTTGTTAAGATCTCACTTACAGTACCATTTAAGTGCCTGCTGCTGAATCTGTAGCCTTTGAACATGCACTGAATTATGGTTCTGTCAAATGACGCACCCCAGTGAAAGTGCAGTAGGGAAGGGAGCCGGGGAAACCAGCAAAGTGGCCCATCTGTATTCATTTGTTTGCCTCCACTTAGGTTGATTTTAATGTCAGAGTTTGCTTACACTCTTTAACCTGTGTGACGTATTTTAAAGAGACAAGTTCAATTTTCAAGTCAAACATCAGATAATGACATTGGAGATGTCCACAACCACAAAGGAAATACACATAAAAGTAACAAAACCCAAGTTAAAGGCTTGTGTAAGCAGCCAGATGGAAAGGAGATTTCAAGGGGTCCTCTTACTGCCTGGAACTCTCTGGCCCTGTGTATGTGTTTATTAAGCATAGCTTCTAGTCATTAAAATCATATAACATTGCTATCATCCTGAATATACATGGTCATCAATTTATAAGGAACTGAAAAATTACTGAAAGCTACTTGGGAACACAAGGTCAAAGGTAACAGTAGCTTTATTCAGAGAAGAACTAAAATATTTTGCTTACTTTAGGAAAAAAACAGAATTTATTAAATACTCAAGATTCCAATGAGGTTCAGAAAGCCTAAAGGAAGTCTAGTAGAGAATTTCAGTTTTATGAGACGAAAGTAAGTCTGTTTCACTGCTATATCATAGGTATGATGCCAGGTCATTATATGAAGTAAAGAATGAATCAATTAATCGATCAGTAACAAATTGAGTTTTCTGAGCCAGAGAAGCTTGATGCATGCATTCAGTTAGAGGTTTAAATAGGAATTTATGAAACAAAGAGTGGCTGCTATCTAATTTGAGTTTTCCCTATTCCCTGCATTTTTGATTTTATGTCTGTCCTCAAAGTGTGTGTGTACATGTAGGGGGGCAGGTTAGTCCTGAAAAGACGGTGTGAGAGAAGTGGTAAGTTAATACAGATTCAGTGCTCAGGCAACATCCAGGCCTTTCTGTGTAACCTCTGGACTAAACTCAGGCCCTGGAAGCAGAGCAAACATAATATACCAAGGAGACTTAGCAAAATGAAGGGTAATTGGGGGAAAATGAGCTTGAAACAGTTGAGCTCCTTCAAGTCCTTTTGTGGTTGCTGTTTATATCCTTCTGTAAGCCAAGAGAATGTTAAGGTCCCATCAAGGACTGTGTTACCAGCCTTTGTAGTTTGGAGCAAAGGAGAGAAAGGTGGGCAGCCTGGTCCTGTGGGTGATGGGCTGAGAGGCGAAGTAGGGAATGAAGTAACGGAAATGGCTGAGTTCAAGGAGGAGATTATAGCCCTCAGAAGGCAGAAAAAAGCATCACCTGAAGACATTTAGATGGCAGTTTTAGTATTTGTGGGTCACAGAATCCTCTGAGAATCTGATGAAAACAACAAATATTTGAACCTGAAAAAATGTACCTACAACACATATTATTTTGAGAATTCCAAGCACCTTCTTAAACGCATGCTTGTAGAGAACCAGCACTGCACACCAGATGTCTGTGAAGATACCTCATCTCTACCACTTGTCACCTAATAAAATATATTTTAACCTGGTGACACTTCTGATGTGTATCAAAATCCTGCATATCAGCAGATGTCATTCCTCTTAAAATGCCAGTAACCAAATTATTTTTCTATGTTGTTTGTTTGTCAAAGTTGAAAATTTTCTAAGTATACTTAGCAAATAGGAGCCAAATATGTCAAAATACCTAAATCACCATGAAAGAGTGATTCAGAGTGAAGACATGATTGTCAACCTGAATGAGTTTGCATCTCAGTGTACCTGTGGTGCGACCTCAGATAACTTATAGTTTGTGCTTAATTCTCATTTGTAAAATAGAAATGTTAACAGAATTTATTTCAAGAACTAAATGAATTTTGATTTAAAGATATGTCTTCAACTTTCAGTGCATGTCAGCCTAAATACCACAATCATAATTCTCTGGGGACCCTGCAGTGTGTGGAATAATTGCCTGATCCCACTTAGGGGAAGGAGTCTTCTGAGAAGACCTGGTCCACCTCTCAGTTTACATCTTCTAATGACTCAACGTGATGATACCAGTGAGACATTCTGAAGGAATGTGGTTTGGATTCTGGCCATAAATTCCCACAATGTCTGACCAAAGACTGGAGTTCAAGAGCCATACCCACTACCTCCAGTCTGTAAGCTATGATGAAACCTGACTGAAATAAGCCATAGTGGCAATAATCATGTCCTGTTCATGCTTTCCTATGGTGTCTCCCGTGAGTCTAATTAGTGTCAGTTTAACCAACCTATGTATCACTTTAAAAATGGGGTAAATGAGCTTGGCACATTTCTAAATGTGTGCAGTAATTACTGCTCTGATACCTACTTTACATGAGAGTGTTTTTAGTTACTTAGTGGGATTGGAGGACAACCCAGAATTCATTTCACAGTTGGAAGGATAACTTAAGGCCGCACACTCAGATGTAAGATGCTGAGAATTTTGTCTTTACTCTAATGGCCCCAGCCCCTGGATCTGAACGTGATCAAAGCATTAAGTCACTTTCTGAAACTCTACCTCTACTAGCTGACTCCACAAGCATGCACTTAACCATATTCTCGCTGGGCCTGCCACTCTGTGGCTGTAAATAGACACCAATCGAAGCCACGTTACTTTTTTCAAGTACATCCCTCTCCTGCACTGAACAGGAGGCACAAAAGCAGTAATTTACTAAAGGATTTTGAGTTATTTTCAACACTATTCTTGGAAAATGATTGTAAGGTTTAAAGGACTTCCAGGGTTGTAAAATCAAAAAAATACAAAAAATTGTAGCAGAATTTCTGTTAATGATAGGAACAAATATTGATTCTATGCGAACTGTAGCAGAACATGCAAGTTTGCTATTGTAAAAATAGTCACTTACTAGAGTTCAGGAGTCAGACAATCAAATGGCTCTACTTGATAATTCTTTTCTGGGACATTTTCCTCAAGACTAAAATTTTTAGACCCTATTTTGTTACTTTTAGATATAAATAAAATTAACATTGACAGTGTAATCCAAGTGATATAGACTGCTCATTGGCAATTCTGAAAGTGACCAGAACACAGCCAAAATAGGTATAAGCTACATAAGGCAAGCTCAGAGAAGCACTTTTATCTCAAAAATTGCCCTCATGATCATCATTATCGCTTCTTAAATCCTTGAAAATACAACTTGAATCCTTGGAAATAACCATATCGCAGGTTCTTAATTTCCAGCTCCGTAAGTTAGCCAATTTTGTCCTATTTGGGAGGTCTTTATTTAACATCTTTGAAATTTTATTAGAATGCTTTTACAGTTTCTCCGTCTTAGTTACTTTTGTCTCTGAGACAAAATACCCAACACCCAAAATTAAAGAGGCAAAGGTTTATTTAGCTCACAGGTTGTGGAGGCTTCAGTTAATAACCAGCTGGCTCCAAGGCAGTGTGACATACCACAGGGGCAACAACCCAAGGCTGCAGAAGACAGTAAAATCAGCAACAGCAAAAGGGGAGGGGAGCAAGCCTCTTTTCCTCTCTTTTATTGTATGCAGGCTACCCCCACCCACACCATTTCCTTTCCTTCCTCTTGCAGGCTCAGGAGTTTACAGTGCTTCTAAACATCTCATGTTCACACAATGTATCAACCATAACACTCCCAAATCATTAATGAAAGCTTTCTAGGAGGCCAGCCATCCGATCTCACAGTCACTATTTCCTCCAGATTCAGTAGAAGGTTTCTTATCAGGAATCTGATAAAGCTTGTGACCCTTCCCCCCACCCCCTGGAGTTTTTAATCACTGCTAACTTTTGAATATAATGAAACCTAGAAAAACTTCAAATGAAGAAGCATTTTATTCCCATACAAAATATAGTAGATTATTTTAAATTGCTAACTTGTGTGGTTTAATTGATCATTCCCAATCCTCTTCAACATATGGCTATAAAACAATGTGTTTGATTCACATTAAACTGAAAACCATCCAAGGGCAAGAAAAGAGAATTTTAGGTTTTAGCTAGTCAGTCTAATAGGGTTTAAATTTAACTTGAGGCCTAAGATGAAGCCAACCAAATTTCTCACAAACATGATGGTGTCTTTTCAGACTATATTTGAATATATACTAAGCTAATTATCTCTGTGATAAACATTTATTGTTAAAGTGCCAACCAAGGTAGATCACCTGAACCTCTGAAGTCCAGTTTCGGATTGATCTCACATTGCCTGCAGGGCTGCCCTCACATTGCCCACTGGACATGCAGCCCAGTCTCATTAGTCTTTTCCTCAGAAGAGAATTACAATGGCATATTGCTACAAGTGCCTCATAAATCACAGTGTTAGACTAATGGTCAGAGCCCAAGGCCTACAAAGAAACTCCTTTCATCTCCCGGTAGCCAATGGCAAAAGCTGAGTCTCTGTTTAAGTAAACTTAATTCTGCTCTATATGGACATTGTGATTCCCTAAGAGGATACTGGTATTGGGCAGGAAAATGATACCAGAATAAAGACTTATAAACACATTCTCCCCTATATTTATGAAGAATTACGTGCATGTTACTTGTTCCGTAAGAATAAAAGGGTGTTCTCATGGCTGACCACCATTCAAGTGAGTCCAGAAAGGTCAGCTACTAAGATTCAGAATAGGCACTGGGGAGTGGGCAGAATATTAAGCATGTTGTTTGGATAGCTGCACAATGAAAAAATTACTAAGATTCAGCTTCATAATACAAAGTGATCCTGGTATCAATGCAATTTTTGTATTTACTAAGTCTGTTGATACAATTTAGATATACATAATGACCACGCCGCTCATAGGGAACTTGAACCTGTACATAGTATGTCTCAGTTCCTCTCTTTTTTTCTCCCGTTCCCCTCCCCCATTAACCCCCCTTCCTCTCCTTATTTACAAAGATTTGTTTCCGTTTTGTCCTTTTTTCCCGTTTCTTGTTTCAGCTTGCTCCCACCCCTTCCCCTTTCCTTTTGAACAATCTCTTCCCATTGCACAGTATCTGTCATGTATTTTGGTCATATACACTTTCAGTTTCTCACATCAAAGAAATAGTGATATTTACACATGTGTGTCTGATTTTTTTTCACTTAAGAGTATGGTCGCTGGGTGCATACATTTAGCTATAAATGTCTCGAGTGTGTTTTTTTATGGCCGAGTAGTACTCTCTTATGTAAAATAAAACATATCTTTGTTATCCTTTTCTTGATTGATGGGCATCTGGGTTGTTTCCATATGGGTTGTTAGCTAGTTCACACTGTGCTGCTATAAACATGAATGTGCATATACTGTTACGGTCTGATGCTTTAGTCCTTCCAGGAAGACACCCAGAAGGGAACTAGCTCAGTCTAACAGGACCCAGTTTTCTGAGGAATTGACACACTGATTTCCACAGTAGTTGCAGCAGTCTTCACTCCCACCAACAGTGCAGAAAAGTTCTTTTCCTCCACAGCCCCTCCAGCATTTGCTATTGGTTGAATTCTTGACAATAGCCATTCTTTCTGAGGTGAGATGGCATGTACTGTTTTAATTTGCATCTTGCAAATGACTAATGATGTTGAACATTTTTTCATATATTTGTTTGCTATTTATACTTCTTCTTCTGAGAAGTGTTGTATTCATCTCAGATGTCCATTTACATATTAGGTCTTTAAATTTGAGGGGACTATTTTTTTTCAATTCTTTATATGTTCTAGATGTTAGTTCTCTGAGGAACAACTAAGATGTTTTCCCACAGTGTGGGTTGGCTTTTCACTCTGTTGGTGGTTTCTCTTGCTGTGCAAGAGCCTTTTAATAAGATGAGATTCCTTTATTATTTTTTATAGTTTCTGTGCGATTGGGGTTTTGTTTGTGAAGTCTTTGCCTGTATCAGTGTCTTTACGAGTTCTACCTATTCACTTTTCCAGCGGATTTACTGTTTGTTTTAAAATGTAGATTTTTGATATATTTTTATTTTACTTTAATGCATGGTGAGGGACAAGGGTCTAGTTTTAGCTTTCAGCATGTGGAAAGCCAGTTTTTCCAGCACCATTTATTAAAGAAGCTATCTTTCTTCCTGTGAATGTATTTGGCCCCTCTATCAAATCAGGTGCCTGAGTGTGTTTGAAGTTGTTTCTGCACCTTTTAGTCTGTTCTACTGATCCTCAGGTCTGCTTTGTTTTTGTTTTTTGCCAGTGCCATGCTATTTTTATGACACTAGCTTTGTAGTACATAGATTCAAGTAAGGGATTGTGGTGTCCCCTGCCTTACCTTTGTTGCCTAGAACTGTTTTTGATGTTCTAGGTCTCTTCTGGTTCCAAATGAATGCTAGAAGTATTTTCTCTAGTTCTGTGAGGTATGCTAATGGTATTTTAATTGAGACTGGATTAGATCTGTATAACAATTTTAGGGGTATGGCCATATCTGTTGTGTGGGTTCTTCCGAGAGCAAGGGTTATCTTTCCATCATCTGATATCCTCTTTGACCTCCTTTTTCAGTGTACTGTAGTTTTCAATGTAGAGATATTTTATTCCCTTTGTTAGACTGATTCCTAAGAATTTCATTTTTTTGCTACTATGAAAGGTGTAGTTTCCCTAATTTCAATCTCAGTGTATTTGTTATCTGTCTATAGGAATGGTATTGATTTTTGTGTACTGACTTTGTTTCTACCTACTTGACTGAATCTGGTTATTAAATTTAGAAGTCTTTTGCTGGAGTTTCTGGGGCTTTTATGTAGAGTATGATGACATCTGAAAATAATGATAATTTAAATTGTCCCTTTCCTATCTTTATTCCTTGTCTTTCTTTTGTCTAATTGCTCTGGCTAATGTTTCCAGAATTATATTGAATAGGAGTGGTGACAGGGGACATCCTTGTCTTGTTCCTGATTTTGTAGTGAACACCTTTGGTGTTTGACCATTCAGTATGACGTCGGCTGTTGGTTTTTCATAGATGGCTTTTATCAGATTGAGATAAAGACCATTTATTCCGATTTTTGGTAGGGTTTATATCTAAGTGGCTTTGGCAAACACTTTTTCTGTATCTATTGAGATTATCATAGGGTTTTTGTCCTTGACTGCATTAATATGGTGTATTATATTTATTGATTTCCACATGTTGAACTATCCCTGCATCCCTGGTATCAATCCTACCTCATTATGGCATGTAATCTTCTTGATGATTTGCTGCATTCTGTTTACCAGTATATTATGGAGGATTTTTGTGTTGATCTTCATTAGGGAGACTGAATGGTAGTTCTCTTTTTTGGTTGGGTCCTTCTCTGGTTTTGGTATCAGGGTAATATTTTCATGGAATGACATTGGGAGCATTGCCTCCCTTTCAATTTCATTAAAAGGTTTGATGAGTAATGGCATTAGATCTTTAAATTTCTTGTAGAACTCAGCCGTGAATCCATAAGGACCTGGGCTTTTCTTTGTTGGCAATTTTTTAATTACACTTTCTATTTCATTGACTGGTATAAGGTTATTTAGAATTTTTATATCTTCTTGATTCAATTTTGGTAATTCATGTGTACTATGAATATGTCTATTTCTTCTGTGTTTTTCATCTTATTAGAGTAAAGGTTCTCAAAGTTGGTATTGATGATCTTCTGGATTCCCAAAAAATCTGTTGTGATTTCACCATTTTCATACCTCTTTTCATGAATACGAAATTTTTCTTTCCTTTTTATGATAAAGTTGGCTAAAGGTTTGTAAATTTTTTTACTTTTTCAAAGAACCAACTCTTCATTTATTTTTTGTATTATTTTCTCAGTCTCCATTGCATTAATTTCTTTTCTAATCTTTATAATTTACTCCTTTATACTAGTTCTATGCTTCACTTGTTTGTCTTTTTCCAGAAGTTTGAGGTTCAACATTAGGTTATTTACTTGAGCTCATTTTGTTTTCCTGATGTGAGAGTTCACTGCTTTTAATTTCCCTCTTAGGATTGCTTTCATTGCATCCTATAAGTTCCAGTATGTTGTGTTGGCAATATTATTTAATTGAAAGTACTTTTTAAATTATTCTTTAATTTCATCTGTGACCCATGGTTGTTTATTAGGGTATTATTTAATTTCCATGTGTTTATGTTTTTTTGTGATTCCTTTTGCCTCTGATTTCCAATTTCATTGCACTATGGTCAGATACTATATGTGGGATAATTTCAGTGCTTTTGCTTAAGCATGTCTATGAGCTAGCATGTGGTCCACGTTGGACAATGACCTATGGTGCCACTGAGAATGTGTATTCTGATGTTATGGGGTAGAACATTCTGTAGACACCTACCAAGTCCATTTATCACAGTTTCCTTTAAGTTCTCATATTTCTGTGCTGAATTTCTGTCTAATTGAACTATTTGTGACAGTGGGATATTAAGGTCCCCCATTACAATTGTGTTAGTGCTTATTTGATTTTTTTATGTCCATTAATATTAGTTTTTTATAGTAGAGTGCACCTGCATTTGGTGCATATATATTTGATTCTCTTCTTCTTGGAGTTGTCTCTTAACAAGTATGGAGCAACATTCTTTATCTCTTTTGATTAATTTTGGATTGAAGTTCACATTGTTTTCAAATAGAATAGCTACCCTTGCTTTTTTCCCAGACTCCTGTTGCATGGTATATTGTTTTCCAGACTTTGACTTTCAGTCTATGAATTTCTTTTTTGGTTAATCATGTTTCTTGAATGCATAATAATGTTTGATCTTATTTCATGATTGATTCTGCTAGTGTATTTCTTTTGACTGGTCAATGAGGCCATTTATATTGATAGTTATAACTGATATGTATAGGCTTGTCCTTGGCATATTATTTTCCTGCTGATGGGTCCATCTTTCCCCTTTGTTTAATTACTTGCCCTTCATGGTGGCTTCTTTCTATTGGTACTCTTGGAATTGTGGTCTTTATTATCTCTTTCTAGAATCTTTAAACCTTTTATACAACTAGTTTGCTTGGAGTGAATTTTTTAGTTGTTCTTTATCATGGAAGTATTTTATTTTTCCATTTATTCTGAAAGATAATTTTTCAGGATATATCAATCTAGGTTGGAAGTTGTTTTCTTTCAGGACTTGAGATACTTCACACCCACCTCTCTTTGACTTAAGGAGAGGAATATACATGTCCTAGAGAACACTTGTTTGTGTTGATAATTCTGCTACAATTCTGATGAGATTTCCTTTGTAGGTTATTTTTTCCTTTTTTTGTAATAGATTTTAAAATTTTGTTCTTGCCCTGAAATTCTGGAATCTTGATTATAATATGCTTTGGTGTAGATTTATTTTGGTCATGACTAACTGGAATTCTGTTGGCCTCAATTATTATGCACTAAATTCTTTTTCCATGCATGGGATATTTTCTGCTATTATTTCTGTGAATATGTTTTTTAAGTCATTTGTGCTAACCTCCTTTCTCATTGACTCCAGTCAATCTTATGTTGTTCTTCTTTGCATCATCTTGCAGTTGTTGGATTTGTTTTTCATGGACCCTTGTTATTTTTTAATACATTTTTCTTTTCATAGTTGCTAACAATGATCTTGTCTTCTAGGTCTGATATTTTATCTTTCTTTCATATGGTTTTGCAAACTTTCAGTGGAATTTTTAATTTTCTGAATATTTGTTTAAATCTGTTTCATGGGTTCCACTTCTCTTCTATGTCAGGCATTCATGGCTGACTACATTCATGATTTCCTTCATTTTTCTATGTTCCTCTATTTTTTATCAATATCTACTGTAGATTTGCTGATCAAGTCTTTCATTACAGTTATTATCTCCTCTTTAAGCTGTGAAATTATTTGCATTCTGCTCTCCTCTATAACCTCATGTATATATATTTTTTATTTTTGCTACTGTCATTCCTAAAGATTCATGTGGATGACTTTTGATTTCCTCCATTTCATTGTTCCCTCAATTTGTCCTGGGTGGGTTGGAAGCTTTGGAATGCATTTTGCTCCTGTATCTTGTCATTTTCTATTTTTAAATTTTAATTTGTTTTCTGTGTTGCTGCTTATATCTCTATTATGTTAGATAACTTTATCACTGGTATCAGGTATTCTCTAGGAAATGTGCATTCTTCCCATATATTTACTAGGTACAGTGGGCTATTGATCTGGGTTTTTATCCAAAGTTTCTACCTTCCCACTTTACTAGGTATAAGGAGGTGCCATCTATTTGGCTCAGTCCCTAGTCCTTTTGTACTGTGCTATGAGGATGATTATGATCCCAGATTATCACAGTGTTGTCATACAAGGGTGAACAACTTATTACAGCAAATATGGCATCCTGGCTACAGTAGTACAACCAGCAATAACAGTATCATCAAGCACAGCTTAGAAACTGACAATCTGTGGTAACTGCTAATTTGGTATTTCTAATACTAGGAGAAAGATCTGCTGTTATCTAACTACATCCAACGTAAAGCAGGAAAACTTTTTGAAGTGTTTCCCCTTAGAAGAGTGATTTTATCCTGTGGGGAAGGGGAACTTAGGAAGGATAGGGCACAAAAGGGCAACAACTAAAGAGAAATATAGTGGAATCCAGCTTGAAGGACAAAGGATAATCACTCAAACTTTGGGAAACTAGAGCAGAGGGCAGGAGAGAAAGAATGAAAGAGAAAGCAGAAACATGTCAAGGCAACCCAGAAAGACTGGAGATAGTTTTCATTTACTGGTAAATGAAAATCAGGAAAGACTGTTAAGGAAAGACATATAGGACAGAGAAAACAAACCAAACAATAAAAGTCAAAACTTGAATAATAACCCTCCAAAAATAAATTCCTCTGCTGCCCCAGTTCTGTGTTAGTTCCCTAATCAGAGCCAGAATCTGAACTGAGTAACTCTACCAAGTCTGCAGTAGGATTACTGTTGGGTGTAGGGAGGATCTTGGGCAGACCAAGGACTCCTCTCATGTGTTGGCTATAGGGTAGGGGGAATGCCTTTGTCTCACTACCAGTCAAGACCTTTGCCTGTTTGCTTGGCTAGATGTAGAGCAGGGGGCTGCTTCCACTCCTTGGTAGCTAGGACTAAGACTGGCTTTCGGCCCCTGGCAGAATGCAGTCTGGGTGGTCCCAGATCCTACCTCTCAACAGAATTCCCCTGTGATCAGATGACCCTTCCCTCATTACACTCAGGAACACCGGCAGCGAAGCAAACCTGGAGCTCTTTTGCTGTTCCTCCATGCAACTGTGCACCAGGCACCACTTAGATCACTCAGCAGCTGATCCTGGGGTGGGCATGGGGGCACTCAGCAAAGAGAGTCTCATGTTCTCACCGCTTCTCTAACTACAGCAGCAAGTCCAGGTCAGGTCTCGGTCTCCCAGTGGGGACCAGAGTTGCTTTAGCTGCCCTAACAGGTAGCTGCACAGCTGCTCTAGCCATACCACACAGTCTCAGACCTGAGGCAGCAAGCTGCTTCTTCTGCAGCAATGAAGCATATTTTCTTCTTCTTTACCCTCAGTTCCCTCTTGGTTCCCATGTACTCTGCACTCTTTCTGGATTCTCTCCAGGCTGCTGTTTTTCAGACTCTTGGCACTTTGTTCTGGAGAAGCTAAATAGCTGATATGCAGCATTCCCATTTTCCCAACAATCTCTCCTAGCCAATTTTATTTTTTATTGTAAAAATTAAAAACAGACAAAACAACAATGAACACAAAATCAAAACAACACAAAAACAACAAAAATGATACATGACCTCAAGATAAAATGATAGAAATTTACAATGGTTGCTAAATTATGTACGGTTATCTTCAATGGAGTTACTCAGTCCATTAGACATAAGAGTGTAAGATTGATCAATCAAAGACAGTAACAAGTAAACAACAATGAAAATAATTTTCAAAAACATTGGAAATGATCCAGAGCTTCATCGTACAAAATGGTAGTTCAACAATGGTTCTTATAATGCATATTGTTTTCAGATCAGTCCCTCTAATTACCAAATTCAAGTGTATAAAATTGGTCAAGAAAAATAAAGAAAATTTTAAGCATTGACTGTTATCAGTAAACTGCAGACATCAGCAATACAACTATTCCAGCCATCCTTATATATACATATAAATTTTGTTTTTCATTTAAAAAAAAAACATAACAATAATAAATACATAAACAAAATCCCATAGAGAACAACAAAAATTATACAGAATTTCAAAACATGGTGATAGGATATTAACAATGGTTGTTATACTACACAATCTCATCTTTAAAATGGCCACACATATAACCAGATATAAGCATGCAAGATTGATCAAACAATTACACATTAACAGTTCCTTTCAATAAACTGACAGATATTAGTAGTACAGTTATCCTAGCTATCCTGTGTATCCATATACACACACTTTTCCCTCTTCCTTCTTTCTTTTTCCTCTCCCCTCCTTCATCTCAATTGCTCCTTCCAATTTAAGCAGTTTCTTTTCCCTTTCACAATATCTACTCAACCTTTCAGATTTTATTTACTCTTTCAGGTTCTTATAGTAGGGAGGAAACACGATGTTTGCACATGTGAATATGATTTATTTCACTAATGAGTGTGGTCTGTAGTTGCATCATTTACCTATAAAAGCCTCAAGTTTATCTTCCTTTATAGCTGAGTAATACTCCATTATATAAAAATGCCACGTCACTTTTATGCATTCCTCAGTTGATGGACATTTGGGTTGTTTCCAAGATTTAGCTATTACAAATAGCACTGCTATAAACATAGGTGCACATATATCACTGTGGTATGATGTTTTCAGTTCTTCTAGAAAAATGGCCAGAAGGGGAATAGCTGGGTTGAATGGGATCTCTAATCCTAGTTAAAGACTGCTTTCGTTGCATCCCACAGGTTCTGGTAGTTTGTATTTACATTTTCATTTGATTGTTGATGGCGTTTAATGTCTATTTTTTTTTTTTTTGGCGGTACTGGGGATTGAACTCAGGACCCTGCGCTTGCTAGGCGGGCGCTTATTCCACTGAGCTATATCCCCAGCCCATTAATGTCTATTTTCATTTCTTCTGTGACCCACTGGTTGTTCAAGAAGGTGTTATTTAATTTCCATGTGTTTATGAAGCTTTTGTGATTTCTTTTATCATTTCTTTCCAGTTTCATTGCACTGTGGTCTGATATTATGCATGGGATGATTTCAAATCCTTTGCATTTACTTAGGCATGTTCTATGTGCTAGCATGTTGTCTATTTTAGAGAATGTCCCATGAGCAGCTGAGAAGAATGTGTATTCTGATGTTGTTAGGTGGAATACTTTGTGAAGGTTTACTAAGTCCATTTGTTCACAGGTTTGGTTTAGTTCTGTTATTTCCTTGCTGATTTTTTGTCTAGTTGATCTATCTCTTTGTGACAACAGAGTGTTAAAATCCCCTTTTACAATTGTGTTATTACTTATTTGATTTTTCATATCTGTTAAAATTTGCCTGATATAATTGGATGCTCCTACATTTGATACATATATATTTATGATTGTTATCTCTTCCTCTTGCAGTTTTCCTTTAACAAGAATATAGTGACCTTCTTTACCTCTTTTGATCATTGTTGGTTTGAAGTTCACCTTGTCTGCAAACAGAATAGCTACTCCTGTTTTTTTCTGGATTCCTGCCACATGGAGTATTGTTTTTCATCCTTGACTTTCAGTCTATGGATTTCCTTTTGAGTTAAATGTGTTTCTTGTATGCAGTATATTGCTCAATTTTGTTTCTTGATCCACTCTGCCAGTCTGTTTGTTTTGACTGGTAAATTGAGGACATTTACATTAATGATTATAAATGATATGTATTGACTTATCTTTGTCATGTTATTTTCCCACTGTTAGTTCTGTATTTTCCCCCTCTGTTTAACTGCTTACCTTGTTTGGTAATTCTTTTCTGTTGTTGGTCTTGAGATTCTGGTCATTTTTATCTCTTTGTAAAATATCTTTCAGTACTTTTTGTAAGATTATTTTGGCGCTCATGAATTTCTTCAGCTGATCTTCGTCATGGAAATTTCTATTTCTCCATGAATTTTGAAAGATAGCTTTGTGGGGTACAGCAATCTGGATTGGAAGTTGTTTTCTTTCAGGACTTGAAATATGTCACTCCAAGTTCTTCTTAACTTGATGATCTGAGTTGAGAAATCTGCCGTGATTCTGATGGGCTTTCCTTTATAGGTGATCTGTTTCTTTTCTCTAACAGCTTTTAATGTCTTGTTGTTTTGCACAATTTCTGATTATTATGTGTCTGGGTATAGATTTGTTTTAGTTACGGCTAATTGGGGTTCTAAATGCCTTACATATATGTGTATAAGGTTTTTGTCCCATACTTGATAAATTTTCTACTATGACCACTGCAAATAGTCTTTTACTTTCATTCACATCATCTCTCTTATCTTTTGTTGACACCTATCAGCCTTATATTGTTTTTATTTGCCCCATCGTGTAGCTGTTGAGTTGCTATTTGCTGTTCCTTTGTTATTTTTAGAGTTCTTTTCTTTCATAATCACTTGTTGCCATACTGTTTTCAAAGTCTGAGAGTCTATCTTCCTTTTCATTCAATCAGTTCTTTCAGGTTTCAATGGAATTTTTAATTTCCTGAATGTCTCTTTGAATCTGTTTCATGCATTCTAATTCTTTCCTAAACTGTTCATTCAAGGTTTCCATCATTTTTCTTTGCTCTTCTATTTTTTTAATCTATGTCTTCTTTTGATATGCCCAAGAATTCTTTCATCATGGTTGTCATTTCGTTTTTTACATGAGCAGTTATTTCTGACCTGATTTCCTCTATAGCCTGATGTAATTGGTTTTTTACTTCAGCTGCTATCGTTTGAGAATTTCAGGCATGTGACTTACATCTTCCATGTTGATGTTTCCTGGACTTGTTCTGAGAGGGGTGTTTGGCTCAGATTGCATTTTGCTTATCCTTTTTGTCATTTTCAAATCTCCCTAGGTTTCGGGGAATCAGGTTCATTCCTGAGATGGCAGAAAGGGGTGGAGCCAGAGGACCTGGGCACCCAGACAGCTCACCCAGTCTTCCCAAGTCCAAGGCCTGTGGTTGCAGGGTCCCAGGCCAGAGGATCCAGGACCCCAGCAGCTCACTGAGGCTTCCTGAGTCCAAGTCTCCTCAGGAAGGTGGTGGCTGAGGGACAGGGCCAGAGAATCTGCAACCACAGGTAGCTCACCAAGGCATCCAGAATCCAAGGCCTCTCCCATAGTGGCAGCAGGGGGCAGGGCAATTCTCGTAGCCAATTTTAGTCAACAAGTTCAAACGAAAAAGCATAAAGGATAAAAAAATGGAAGAAATTATTTCAGGCGGGTGCTTGTGCTGCTGAGCCATATTCCCAACCCATGAAATTATTTTAAAGACTAACTCTAAATTTCTCAACATTTTTTTCCAAACTTATGCAAAAAGTTGCGATAGCTAGAAAAATATTTCATTGCCTAAATAAAGTCAATCTAAAAATGTCAGCAACTAAGTTTAACAGATGTGTTTCTCAGCTTAAAGATGTTTCTCAGATGATAAGTGCTCTCTCTGCTCTTACTGTAACTTCACGAGCTTATCTTCATGTAGGCTCATAGCTTGAGAATCTGATTCTACTTCCACTTAGTCAGAGCTTCTATTACGCCCCATCTCAACCTCCCAAAAAGGCTCAGTCAAGTTTTTAGAGCTCAAAATGACACATAATAGAAAGACATATCATGTTCAAAGAAAGACTCCATATTATGAAGCGATAAATTTACCTAAATTAATATATAAATTAAACACAAATGCACTTTAAAATTCCACTAGAATCATAGAAGAACCTAATGAATTAATTGTGATGCTTTTTCTGGAGAAACAAGGAAATTCTTGAAAAATAAGTTTGTAGTGTCACAGTATTAAAGTTAGAAATGAGACAGAAATAATCCCTTAGTATCAGCAGACATTTGCATATAGGTGTAGCACATATATTAAACACACACATATACAAAGAAAGTCTTTGGAAAAGTAAGGTAACAGGCATGGGAAAAAGTAGTAGAACTTAGATAATGGAAAACCTCAAAAAAATATTTGGCAGTAGAATTCTGTATTGTCTTCTACCTTAATGGCCAATTTAGTCTATTATTGTACATGTTTTACTGAGAGACCGCTGGGTTTTACCTAACAATATTTACTTTCTTCTTGGACAAATCACTGGATTATACTCTATGTGCAGCCCTCTACACAGTTAGGTTGCTTTTGTGACAATCTTGACCAAAGGAAAGTGGTAGAAATAAAGTCACACCACTCCAGAGTCTGGTCCTAAGACCTCTGAACAATCCTCCACCCTTTTGGCAGAACTCAATGGGGACTCCAAGGCTTTAAAAAGCAGAAAGGGTTTAGTGTATTAGCATAGCTTACATCCATGGACAAATAAAGAATCTTTCCACCCCACTTGCTTGTGTTGTTGTAAAACGACTGGAATTCTGAGACGGTTTGTTCCAGCCCTTACCCTATCTTGACTATCCAGACACTACTATGCAACTAAGAACAAAAAATTGAATCAAAAACACTGTTCAAAGCTACATCTTCAATAAATATATCAAGTATATTGTATAACTAATATAAATTTTGTATATTTGGACAATGTGCAATATGTTTAGTATCTTTTTAGATAAGATTTGTTCATATTTGAGGCAGATTGTTAACAGAGATATAACATATTTTGTTTTATGTACTAATTACAGTTTGAGTATACCTTAACCAAGTACCTGAACCCCAAAGTGATTCAGATGTCTGAGTTTTTGAAATTTTGGAATACTTACATATATACAATGAGAGACTTTGGAGAAAAGACCTAAGTCTGAACACAAAACCTTATTTGTGTTCAGACATATCTTACACACATAGACAGAAAATATGTTCTTATGACATTTTTAGTGCAGCTGTGTTTTGACTGAAACCCATTTCCTGGATCAGTTGAGGAATTTTCCTTTTGTACTGTCATTTTGGTGCTGAAGAAATTTTGGATTTTGAGATTTTCAACCTATAGCTCCAAATGGAAGTCAATTCCTGCATTTTTAAAAAATGAATGGATAAGGGGAAGAAAGAAGGAAGAAATGAAGAAACAAATCAGCATTTTATACAGTATGTTTGCAACCAGCATAGATTATAGCAATTCTACACTGCCAGGAAGACACCCAGCACCTCTTGTCTCCTCCCACCTGAGCATTCTATCTCCCTTTCTGCTATACTGACCTCAGAGTTTCACATTCCCAGTAGTGGTGGGGGATACCCCCCTAGTCCTCTATGTACCATCGCCAGTTCTTTTCCAGTGCTCCTTCTAAAATCAATCCATCCTTTTATCTCCGTGTGCATTAACTATAACCTTGTTCAAGGTGTCGTATTAGTATCCTCTTTCATTGGAACCACCTCAGTGACCCCTAACAATCGGCCTCCAGACATTCAGTCCCTTCCAATATATCTCATGTTTCACTCACACAGGCATTTCTAATGGACAATCAAATGATTATTAGATCATTTCACCCTGACCTTCCCACCTGCCTTCCATACCCCTGATCAAGTTTCCTTTTGCTCTGTAGATAAAGACAACGATCTTCAAATGGTTCATCAGAATTTGTATGAGCAGGTTGGTTTTACTGTGTAACACTACCCGCTCCCACACATGCACACCATGGCCCATAACATGCTTTCTTCCCTTTACATCCAACAGTGAAAACCTTTGTTTGTGAACTTGGTCATCCCTTTCTCAAGGACGTTTCTCTGGACCTCCATAACTGGTTCAAATTCCCTGATAGTCAATACAATGTGTGGACCTTTATCTTATAGCATAGGTCAATGTGTTATTATTTTATATGACTTAAGAAATAATTGGTCTGAATTTGTAAGGCTGTTGGACTTTAACCTTCATGAAGTAGACAGTCTTTCTTTTTTTGAGGGAGTCACTACCTCTTTTTGTCACTCAACAGTCCTTCTTATATTATAATCTCTGTGTAATCCTATGTGTGTGTATGGGAAAAGAGGAACAAAAATTCCAGTCTGTGTAATTCTTTATCTCTTGAGTAAATGATAAAATTATTCTGCATGCAATTATATTGTATAATACAATTATATTGTATAATGCAATTATATTGTATAATAAAATTGTTTTGTGTAATAGTTGTTTTGTATTGTACGATGATTTTGCATCAACTCATGCTGTTGTATTTAGATCATTTCAAAAGAATTCTTATTCCATCAGATACTTATAATTATTGACACATTTTTTCCTAGTGAGTTGACCAGTGCTTTATATTTATTTACTCAATTCCATTAGTAATAATGATATCAGTGTTGGGGAATTTTACTTAGAATTTTTGTGACAACTCAAAGATCCTAACTTCTTATAATCTTTAAATGCACCTGTGTTTCTAAAACCAATATATTGACCCTTATGCTATAAGACAGAAAGTTTTGAATGTTAATGCATGTTAAGAATATAAAGATAAAATTTACCAACATATACTTAATTTTCACCTCCAGACTATCCAACTCTTTTTTCAACAAACAGTTGAAAAATAGAAGATATAAAAGCATTTTTACCCAACTTCCTTTAATGATTGTTAAAGTCTTTTAAGAAATGTTAGGAATCAAGACAAACCGATTGCTCCATTTCTGGCCCGCTGAGCAGTGATAACCAGAGGATGGTCATTAATCATCAACAAATTACAAAGAAATCACCATGCCAAGTCAAAGGTAAAATCAATTACAGTGACAATTACAGTTCTCAAACATCAAGCTCAAAGCCCCTGTGGTTAACAGACAGCCTAATGCAACTTTAAAGAGAATCCAAGCATAGAATTTTCCATAATGCTGAAACACAAAACTAGACTTAAATGAAAGGACATAGAGCGATAATTTATAGCATAAGATGGGGAAAAAGCCTCCTAACGCAATGAAGTTGGCAGTGGTTTGACCTATTGTCTTATCAATCAATTATTTATATTAGAAAGTAGCAGGAAGTACATATCGGTTACAGGACCTTTGGTGTTCTATCTTTGTGAAGAAAATTCCATGCACTCTACCCTGATGTGGGCATCCAGCATCAAGATTCAACAAAACAACTTTGCAGAGTTATGAGATAGAAGGGCCATCTCATCACTTCATGCAGCCAACTACATTTGAACTCTTCACTGACCTTGAGATGACACCATGATTGTAAGTCCAGAGAAATGTAAAGCTTTTCACACCTGTACCTTTTGTCATGTTAGTAATATTGTTATTTGCATTTCTACTACTATCTATGAATAAGAATGTTTCTTCTAAATTTTGAAATAAAGCTTCCCCCAGTGAGATCAACAAAGAAGAGAAGGACATGCTCTTTGTCTCCCTACTTGTTCAGGAACAGATTGGAAATTCATATTCAGTTTGCCACAGGCAAAAATTATTGACACATATTTTCCATTTAATCTGCCCTGCATAAGCACTTTCTAAAAAGAAATTTTTAATATCATTGGAGAGATTATTACATAGAATACAGATCAGGTAGGAAAATCAAAATAGCTATATTTTAATTCCAGTCTTATTGCTGGTTGAATGATGAAGCCTTAAATCAGAACTATAATCTCCCTTCTTGTAAATTCTTCATCTCTAAAATGGAAAAGAATTATTTCTCTCTATTATGCAAGGAAATTGAAGAGATACCTGATTATAGAAATGATCTTAAGATAACTGCTAGTTACTATAAATTACTATGTACAGTACCTATAAATTTGCTTGAATATATCAATGATGTAGTAACACTAAATTTCCAAATTATCAGCCACCATAAATTATACATGCTTCAAAAATATTTGTTTATTTGAACAAGTAGGTGTTTTGACACTGTTTAATTTTATTTGCTCCTGAGAAAGTCATTCCATGGGTAAAATTCCCTTTAAGACAAATTTATTCTTAGATTTGGCTTAGTGAGATCTTGCCAATGACCCTGGTATTCTTGTTTCGCCACTGAATCACTGGCTCAGTGATCTATCGAGTACCTGCAAATCTTCGCATGCCTTCTACTCAGTTCACCCAGTGTAAGAGCAGTTTCTTATTTTCTGTGACGAATCTTCTCCACCGCACAAGTCTTCATCTCCTTTTCAATTGTGCTTCTAGAGACAACGTGTTTAAAAACTTCTCTAACAGCAGCAGACATCTTCACGTCAGCTTTACTTTTGTTCTCCTAGAAAAGAAGCTCAGTCCACCACAAACTGAAACATGTGGATGGGATGGGAATTCTGTTGTTTGATGATTACATATTTTTACATACACTAACTCATTAGTCTTTAAACTGACCCTGGGAAGTAGGTGACATTATTGTGATCATTTTGCAGATGACAACATCAAACCCCAAATGTTTATGTCTACTTTAAGGTTTCTCATCTTGTAAATGTTGGCAAAGTGTGTGAAACCAAATGTGACTGACTTTAAAACTCATTTTGTTTTCTCCACGTGAATATTCCTCATAGTGAAATTGAGAAAGTATCACTTAAGGAAATATTAACGCTCAATGTTTTCTAACAATTCTCAAATATCTATCAATCTTAAAAAAAAAGAACCCAAGCTCACACATACATACATATACCCCTGTTGCTTTATTAATCTGCAGATAGATTTGGCATAAAACTACCTTCCTACATACTCCTTTGAACAGACAGAATGAAAAGGATATGGTACATAAACAAGCCTTTTGGTCACTTATTAAATACTGACTGGCTGCTATGAACCAGGCACTATTTAAAGCACAAAGGGGCCTGGAGGTACAGCTCAGTGGGCTAAGTGCTTGCCGCTGAGCACTAGGGCCCTGAGTTCGATCCCCAGTCTCGGAAAAAAATAAAGCACAAAGGATAGATCTGTAGACAAAACAAAGTTCCCTGCCTTCATAAGGCTTACATTCCAATGGGAAAATCACAGACCATACATAACAAACCAGTAAGTAAGTGAGCCACACCATGCGTTAAGCAGTGGTAGGAGCTCTGGAAAAGGAGCACGTTATAGAGGACCGGATGTGAAGCCGAGGGAGCAGGAAGTGGTAAGCGTGGTTCAATGTGTCCAAGGTTAAGTAAGAGAGGAGGTGAGAGGAGCACAGAGAATCAGATAATACAAGGCACTCTGAATAAAACAGGGGTCATTTTAGGATTTTAAGCAAAAATGGCATCATCTGGCTTACAGTTCTAGTGAAATTCTCTTACTATTGTAGAAAGCATCAGTGGAGAAGAAGCAGAAACAATACAGGAAGAATAGGCCATTTAAAAACAGAACCAGGCTATTATAATAGTCTAGGTGTTATGGTTGTGTCTAGATGTATCCCAAAGCCTCATGTGGTCATAGGTGGCTTTTCCAGAGGTGGCTGGATATAGAGTGTGTGATGCTTGGATTAAGGGTCTGTGATTACTAAATCGGTCCGCTGATAGGTTTGGCACTGCCCTAAAATCAATAGCCTAAATACGGTACAAAAAGGGGCAGAAAGAAGCTGCTAAGGTCACTTGTTGGCTCCCTTGCTTGCTTTGCTACATTCTGCCCACCATGAACTGTTTCTCCTTTGCAATCCCTGTCTGACATGCCACCCTGCCTTGGAGCCAGTTGCTTATGGACTGAAACCTCTACAAACTGTGAGCCAAATAAATCTTTCCTCCTTTCACTTTGGGTGTCAGATATTTTGTCCCAGCATTGAGAAAAGTAACCATGCCTGGCTCCCGTTATGCTCTGAGTCTTACTTTTTATAACTTGAAACAGAGTAGTTCTGTTTCTTATGGAATAAAACAAAAGTTTAGTGATTGAGAATCTACATATGATTATTTTTAGTTTACCTTTGGGGTAAAAATCTTCACAATCCTTCTCATTCAGCAGTATATCACCCCATAACTGAAAATTCTCATGTATGTCAACATCCGTAGGCAGAGGCACTGGTGTCATGCTGATGGTGATACTACGATGGCCGTTTTCAAAAGTTAAATCTTTCCTATTTTATATTAATTCCTATTTTTATTAATACCTAATGGGAGTATTTCTAGGAGTTTAGCTTCCCAGTCTATGAAGAAATACGCTATAATAAGAAATGGAAACACAATGAAATTGAACTTTAAGGAATACTCCGTTATTTTCCAGTAATAGAGAAAATATAATAGTGATTTAAATATCTTAATATAAAAACCCAGACTCTTAAAATATGCAAATGGAAAGTGAAATGTAATCACTAATACCTCACTTCTTTCCTTGACAAGCACTTTCTCCTATATTCATTTTTAATATCTGAGAATTTCCAGAGCTAAGATCTTTATTCTAACCCTCTAGAGCTTGCCTGAAAAAGCCATTATGTAGGTATTTGTCAGAAACTGAACTAACAGCCTTAGGAATTCAATTCCATACACAGGGTCCAGTTACGTGGATTCTACCACCAGGCCACTCACCACCTCCACCATCTCAGCATCAGGCATCATTCTATATAAGTTGCAGAACCTCCTTGCATCCTTGCAGGATCAGAGGAAAATGGAGCAAAATCTAAAACCCAATCAACATAAAGAGTCAATGAGTCAGGCAGGCAATTTCATAGCTGGCAGGCATATAAGCCGATTCAAGCTCTGTAGAGAGAAAACCTGTCCCTAGTCATAGAGCTAAATGCCATGGGTCGGTCCATTTATGTAATATCTTGTTCTGAGCTGATTTTTTTCTGTGTCACAGGATCAGAAGATATACAGGAAGAATTAAAATACTCAAAGTTCATTTTTTCTTTCCACCAAGCCCTGATTTTCCTAGTTCAAAGCTATTTAATTTTTCTAATGAGTTTGCATAGATTTTTTTCCTCTTTTAAGCATCTGTCTTTGTGTGTGTGTATATATATATATATATATTATATATACTATACACTACACACACACATATACACACACACTAGACAATGTCTCTAGAGAAAACAGTTGGCATATTTAAACTGAATAACTTGATTAGAATTTCATAAAAGAACTGTTTAGAAAGGTGAAATGGAGAAGACTGAAGCAAATCCATTTCAGCCAAGTAATGGGGTATGTACATTGGAAAGCCCCTTGGAAGAGGAGAAGAGAAACAGACAGTTACCAAAACTGAGAAAACACAGCAATATGAGAGGTAGCTGACACGTGGCTGGAGCTTTTGATGAATAATTAAAACTCTTTTGTCACTTTTCTCCAATGTTTCAACTCTTGCCAATGTTTCCTTTGACTAAACCAACCCTAAATGTTTGGGGCAAGAGCCTCTTGATGCCAAGACAGTGAAATATCTTCCCATGCCAAGACTGGCTGCATGATTTACAAAGTTCACCCATAATTCGCAAAATAAAAATGCAGAGTAGCTTCTTAAAATACCATGAGCAATCTCAGAATACCAACAAAGCAGTAAAGTAAGTGCAAGATCTTCTGAGTGTGACCCCAGACAACTGCAAAGGTCACATGCTCCTGCATCCACCCAGCTCCAAACACGCGGAGTGAGTGAGGGTCAGAGGGCATTCGGGGCACAGCAGTACAGCAGCAACACTGTGTTACCTCAGAATCATTACTTACACATTCAGAATTGAAAATTTGCTTGTCCGTCAAGGGGTGAGGACAATAGCTTTTCATATGTCGTTCTGGGGACTAATGGAGCATGAATCTTCCCTAAGTCAGTGTCTAGCAAGAAAAAGTAGTCAGTAATGATTAGCTACTACTACGAACATTAATATTACCAATTTAATATCAGTATGCAAAGAATGTATTTATCTGCAATTATGAGTATATAAATTATGTAATCTCCATCACTTTGAGAAACATTCTTCATTTATTTACCAGTTTTTCTGTTAAGTTTTATTTACATAACTTTGAAGAAGCTCCAAAATTCTGTTGAAAAAGAAAACCGCTTTTCTGATACTGCAGTCATCTTAAAATCTAGGATATTACCCTTTCACACAAAGAGCGTAATAGTTTTTTGCTGGTGATTAGCACTGAAATCTGAATTAGCCGCTCTTGCCTTCTCTCATTGTGCCTCTGGTTTTGTGTGATCTGTACAAACTGCTCTTTTCTAGATGAAACTGATCTTCTCGGGCTAGTCTCGCAGTCTTCGGTTTGCGTCATACATTTTCCTCCACTCACAACAACTGGCTGTGCACATTCCTGGATGCCCTGAGGTACAGGAAAAAGACCTCAGTTTGAGTTTGGCTTGTGCTAAAAGGAAAATAAGCTTTCCATTTTTCATCTGTAACACAGAAATTCTTGAGACTCAAAATCTAATTATATTGAGCACAAAGACTGACGCCTCTGAGGTATTTAGTAAACTGGTTTTCCTTTCTTAGTTTAGTCTTCCTTATAAGTATATTTTTAAATTAGAAAGGGTAACAAGTATCTATCCAATTTAGCTTTTTGAAATGTTTTTAGAACAGTAATAAAAAGTGAATATAATCATCATTCTTTAGCAAACATTTGAGAAGAATGAGACATGATAAAATAATGTTGAACTGGTGATAATATGCTAAGATCAGAGTTTTATTTCCACCACGAAGTAAATATGAGGCATTGGCAAATCTAGCGATGTTCTTACAAATTACCCAATATTGATATGAAAGTCAGTTTAGGAGGTAGCTTTTGCCTAAAAACTACACAGTCCTACTTAGCTATTTCCCCCAAGAAAAATGTATCATGATCAATAAGCAAGCAAAATAATTTTTCAATAATTTTGTATCACAGAAAGGATTGCACTATGCCACTGCAAACCTTGGCTTAATTCAAACCAATGTAAAATCACAACTATTCAAAATTATTAAGAAATAAGTCTGCATAGGAAAACGATCGATGGCCAGAGTTTGGCCTTTTCAGGCAAGAGTTAAACTATGTTGTATTATATTTTCTGAAAATGCATTTATTCTTTCACAACATTTAATATTTTCTAGATGACCCGGGATTATTGGAAATGATAAATGACTGAACCATGCTACAAGGACCTACACACTTAGGAAACACTAAAATTAGTCAATTTTGCCTCCTATAAAAGGCCTCAGGCAGTTCTTTTTTGTGGTGTACCTCTGCTTTGGAGGAGAATCCCTTGTCCTGGTGACATACTATCCCTTGTCTTTACTGGTGCGTCTGATTGCAACAATCACACTTTGCTATTCAGTTGTGCTACTTTTGCTCTCTTACAATTTGAAAATGATTTGCTGAATCTTACTGGACTGCTGATAAAGTGGAAACAAAGTTGAAGCAGTCCTACAGGACTAAGCCTCCCCCAGTAGTAAAGTATCTGCACTTTAGTTTTGCTTATCATCAACTTTGATAGTTTTAAAAATTACTTCACTTCTGGTTCTCAGGCTATTATCATGAATACCGAGCTCTTGATGTACTATAACAAAATTAATTTTAATTACTTCAGCCATATATTTCAAAGCCTGTGTTTTATTATAAAACAGAAATAAAGCAATGGAATGTCTCAAGGAAAAATGATAAAAAATCTTAAATTCTGCTTAGTCACCAGTTTAGTACTCACATATATTGCTTGTCTCTTCAACTTATATCCATGAAATAATACGGTTTTCCAAAGATTACGCAGAGCAAAATTCGCAATCACAAAGCAAACAAAAAGATAATCATCTGCACAGCAACCAAGGTTACTCTTGCATTCACAGCTGGAATGCAGGCATTTTCTATGTCACTGCTGCAACCTCACTGAAAGAGAGACCAGTATCCTCTCATGTAGTTTCTGGTTTTAAAAAGGTAGATTATGGGGCTGGGGATATAGCTCAGTGGAATAAGCGCCTGCCTAGCAAGCGCAGGGTCCTGAGTTCAATCCCCAGTACCGCCAAAAAAAAAAAAAAAAAAAAAAAAATTAGATCTAAAATGGTAGATTATAACAATTTTATTTTATAAATGTCCTTTTTCCTTTTTCATGGCAATCTTACAGCAGCTCTAATCTATTACACCTGTTTCTTTTCACTGCTGTGATTCAAGGTCACCCCAAAATTTGCATTGCTGGTATACAAAAAGAATTGAAGGTGGGTTTCTGTCACCTTGAATAATTTTGCACATTTCTCTTTTTTAAAAAAGGAGTGAAGTAGCAGTGACTTTATTTTGTACTGGTCTACAAAAATTAATATTGCGGTCAGAAATTCCTGAGAAATCCTATTTTGTAAAATGATTTTGCCTTAGTATAGCACATTAGAAATGAAAGTTTTCCCACTGCCTGGTAGGTACAGACAAAAAGACACAAGCAAGAAGCCCTGGACCTCAGCAGCAGAGCGGGAGCCCTTGTGCGGGGAGGTTGGAGAGACGGATGGGTGGTTCGGCTTCCTGTGTGTGAAACGTGTAGTGTCTTGGGTAACGTTGAGGACTTTCTGTGAGAGGTCAGTTTGTTGTTCAGGCACTTTGAATTCTTCTCAGATCCTAGTGATATTACATACAGCCATGTTTATTTAATTCTTTTCCCTTCTAATGGCATGTACCTAGGCAATATCCTTTCAAGGCACTCTGTGGTCTCTGCCAAGCTGTCTGCAGCTCTGCACAGTTTCACGTTCCCAACTTCCTTTTTGGAGATTCTTCCCGCCATTCCTGACAGTCTTCCCAATATTCCCTCTTTTGCTCCTTTCCAAGACTGTTTTTCTTGCAAGATCCCAAGAAGGTGGACCTCCAAAATGATATGGATATTATCTTATGCTGAGATGGAAACAGTCGCTCTGAGTTCTCCAGTAACTCCCTGTGAAAAACCTCCTTTTTCATATATGACAATATTTTGTCCTCTTCTTTGATATGAATTAATCAAGAATGAATATGTTCAAATCCTGTGAACAGCAGTTGCATTCCATAAATGCTTCTGACAAACGATAGTCAACCTCTACTGATGCACTAAAGGGAGTAAAACTGGAATAAACTTTAACTAAAGACGCAGAAGAGTTTTACACAGAAAACTATGTAACATTGCTGAAAGAAATTAAAACCATAAATATATAGAAAGATTACTACGATATCAACATTACTCAAAGTGATTTACATATTCGGTACAACTCCTATTGAAACCTCAGTGGTACTTTTCAGAGAAATAGCCTTATCCTAAAATTCATATGATAGCTCAAGAGACCACAATAGCCCATATAATCCTGAAAAAGGAAAACAAAGTTAGAGAATAACACTTCCTGAATTCAAAACTTATTGCAAAGAAATATTGATCAAAACAGAGCAGTAATGGCATAAAGAAAGACATATGGACCAATTGAATAAATTAAGGTCCAGAAATAAGTCCTTGTTTGTACAGTCCAATGGCTTTCGACAAGGGTGCCAAGATCATGTTACAGAACATTTCGAAAAAATTGTGCTGCGAAAATAGGATATCCACATGAAGAAGAATGAACTTGAACCCTCCCCTTATGCCACAGAAAAAAATGAAATCAAAATGGATCAGATGTAAAGGTCAGAGTTTAACATACTGCATAAAACTCTTAGAAGAAAATTAAGCAAATTACTTTCAACTGAGCATGACTTCATAGATATGAGAGCAAAAGCACAAGCAACACAAAGAAAAGAAAGGACAAATCGGACTACATCGAAGTGTAAACATCTGTGCATCAATGGACTGAAAACACAGTGACAGTGTAACTCATGGGATGTGAAAAACTATTTGCAAATCACACCTCTAATACGAGATTATTATCTGTATATAAGGAACTCCTACAATTCAACAACTAGGAAACAAACATCCCAATTAAAAAATGGACAAAGGATTTGAATATATATTTCTCCCCAAAGGACATATGAGCTGCCAATCAGTTCAAGAAAAAACACTGCTTATCATTGGAGCAGTGCAAACCAAAACCACCATGAGAGATCAATTTAAACTTTTAGGATGACTACTTTAAAAAATAGAAAAAGACAAGTGCTGGCAAAGATTCAACAAATTTGGAACTCTGTGAACTGCTGATATGAATGTAAAATGTTTCAGAATTTACAAAAATCTTTATGGAGCCCTCAGAAAAATTAAAAATAGAAAGACCATATGATTTAACAATTCCACTTCTTATGGTTTATATCTAGATGTGCCCCCCAAGCCTGGTGTGCTCATAGGTTTAGCTTTGGAGAGTGGCTGGATCGTGGGGGTGTGATACCCATCACTGGATTAGCCCACTGGGCAGTTCACAGCTGCATGTGGTGTTGGAGGGTAAAGCTTGGTCAGAGGAGGTGGCCCCTGGGGGTGTGGGCTGGAAGTGTCATTTCCCTCCCCCCTCCCTTGCTGTCTCTCTCTCTCTCTCTCCCTCTCTCTCTCTTTCTGTCTCTCTCCTGCTTCCTGCCTCCCATACTATAAGCAAACCTCCCTGCTGTGCTACCCTGTTGACTACAGCCAGAAACCTCCACAAAGTATGAGCCAGAATAAACTTTTCTTCTTTAAATTATGGGTAGATGTTGGGTATTGTGTCTCGGTGATGAGCAGGTAACTAAGTACATATCCAAAAGAATGGAAAGCAGGGGTACATCCATGTTCATGACACCATTACTCACAATAGTCAAAATGAAGAAACAGCCTAAGAACCAACCGACAGATAAACAAATGAGCAAATACGTGATGTGTGGAGTGTTATGCAGCCTTAAACATGAAGGATGTTCTGAAACATGGTACAACATGGATGCACCTTGAGGACATAATGTTAAGTGAAATAATCTAATCACATAAAGACAAACACTACATACTTTCATTTACATGAAGCATCTAGAATGAATCACAGACTGGGGATAAGAGGCAGTGGGAAGTTGTTATTAATGTGTAGAGTTTCATTGCTGCCAGATAAAATAGAGTCCTGGAGATGAGCAGGATGATGGTTATACAACAAACTGGATGTCCTGAATGCTACCGAACTGTGCACTTTAGAATGATGAAGAGCGTCAATATATACGAATTTCCACAAATGAGATTTAAAAGATGGACAACTCCACTGAAAAACAGCATCTTTTGTTTCTTTGCAGACAATTAGTTCCCAAATGTTTTGGTCTCAGGACCCCTTTGTGGCCCTAAAAATTCATGAGGATATCAAAGAGCTTTGGTTTCTATGAAGTATATGTGGTGATGTTCATGGTGTCAGAGATTAAACTAAGGTATCTAGGGTGTATTATTTTATTTAAAATTATAAACTAAATACACATTAATAAAATAACATTGCATTTTAAAATGGTTTCATGCAATACAGATGTGAAAAAGGGCATTATATATATATATATATATATATATATATATATATATATATATGAAAGTATTTTTAATACCTAGCTAAACAGAAGAGAATTTGATTCCCTCATCTGCTTTTACACTGGATTTGTTGGCCTATGTTGTTTTGATTAAAGTGTGTGAAGAAAATCTAGCTTGCCACAGCTCTCAAGTAGGAAAGTAGAATTTAATTCTTTTGAAATAAATTCTATGGATATTGTACTTTCATACCGCACCTAAATTCAACAAGTGGCCCTTGTCTTAAGGTTACTGCAATGTGGAATCTGAAGCCATAGCAATGAATATTTCATGCTAAATCCATTTTTGTATTTTGCATTTTGAGCATATCTCTTGTCTATGAACTGTTACATTCTGAATTTTTCATTCCAAAAGTATTAGTTCACTGAGTCACCACTGAGGCCTTCCAAATGTTGACATATTTTATTATTCAATATTAAAAACGAACACTGATTTACTATCACCAGTGATCTCATCACAAAGCCTTTGTTTGCAAAGTTGATGCAAATTTTACAGAATTCTAATTTTCACTTGAAATCTCATTTCATATTTGGCAACAAATACCATCAGGGTTGTTCCCCAAATTGGCAGGTTCACTTTGTGCACATTTGAGAAAACATCTGCAGAGTACCCAAGTGTGAATATCCAAAGTTTGTCCTGTTTTAATGTAGAAATACTGTTCTATGAAACAGTATCTGGTTCCACTTGCAATAGGCTCTCACAGGTGCTTTTCTTTAGACAGCACCATAACTCAAGACTCTGGCACTCCGTGGAAGTGCATTAAACCTCCTTCCTATTTCACTGTGCAGAATATTAAAGATGCTCTTTAACGGTCAAGTTTTACAAAATATAATAATTGTTCCTGCCTCACTAAGAACATTCTTACGTGAAGCCAGTTTTTATGGGCATATACTTCTTCAGCGTCCTAAGAATGCAATAATGACTTGAGGAGTTCAATGCCGCTGCCTTCACTATAACACCAGTAGATTTTGGTTTTGCATCATCTGTGTAACTGTCAATAGAGTAGAAAACACAAATAAATCTTAAATTTTTTAGAAAGTGCTGTTGACTTCACAGGGCCTCTGAGAGGGTCTTGCAGACCCCTAGAGATCACTGGCCACACAGCAGCAACTGCTGATTTATCCAATCCAAGCAATTTTACAACTGCTTAATATCAAACTGATTTCAGAAGTCAGATCTGTCAAGTAAAAATTGAACTGGTTAAAAATGTCCAAATCCTTTGTGCTATATAAAAAAATTGAAAGTTGAGAGAGATGAAGCAATTTTCCTATCACCACTCAATCTGAGAGACTGCACCACTTTCCCAGGAGTGACATTTTACTCCTGTATCTCAGTAAGAACAGCTCTGCAAACCACAGAAAAAGGTAAAAACATATTCCCTTCTAAAGCCATTTGGTGACATCTGACATCACATCTTATGAACTCATCAGATTCACTTTTATATCTCCATTTACAGACGAGGCCAAGTTAGGTCTCTGTGCTACAATCTTTGAACCATACTGTAGTGTCCGCATAGGAAAGGAGAGAAGGACGATCACCATGGAGACACTGACACGGGTGATGAGTGCCAAGGAGAGAGAGATGAGCGGACAGCACGTCGCGTGACCATCAGAGAAGGCTCCCTTCGAGCCAGAGACGATATCTAACACGAGCCACAAGAGAACAAGCCCAACGGACCCGCGGCAGGGCCCCCAGCTTGAAAAACCAAAGGGAGCAAAGTTGGTGAAAGGAGATGAGAATGGGGAGAGCGTGAGGAGTTGAAACTAGAGAGGTAATTAGGGTCCAGTTCATGAACTTCGGGAAAATTCTAATTGTCTTCTAAGTATCGTAAGCTGTGGAGCTGTTTTAAGAAAGAAAATAAAAGAATTATATAAACAGGATGTAAGAGGCAAAGGGACAGCTCGAACTGTGTCACGGCTTGTTCCAAAACAGCACAACTCCCAAACAGTTGTCTGGCGAGTCTGAAGACTTAGGGTTGGAGCAGTACGAGAAAATACGTACGCTTTTTAAAACACATAGCAGACTGAATATTGCCCTCTGTGGGTAGATGTCTGTGCCTTAATCAATGGACCCTGTGAATACGTTGTGTTATATGGCAAAAAAAGGAAAGCTTTCAGAGATGCAATTAAGCTTAGCACCTTAAAATACATTATCCTGGGTGGCCCTAATGCAAATGCATGAAGCATTGAAAGGTCAAGTTCTTCACTGTAGGCAAAAGAGATGTGACCCAAGAGCAGTTAGAAAGATTGCAAGGTGAGACGGATCAGTACGCCATGGCTCTGTGAAGATGGAAGAAGCAGTGCAAGGGGAAGTGAAGGTGGTACAACAGAGAAACACGGGCTCGCAGACCCATGAACATGAGGACTGACTTCTTCTCAGAACCAGAGTGAGCAGTGGGAATCCATGGACTCTCCTCAGAACCTCCAGGCAAATTTGTACCAAATCTAGAAAAGATCGCGAACCATTAAAATCTTGAATAAGGTACAGTTTCTCTAAAAGTCAGTAAGGCTGTAGTAGACACAGTTCCTTAGTACAGCCTCCAGGGAAGAAATGGGCTAGTGTCAGTCAGAGGACAGGTCTATTGATGGGTCATTCTCTACACCACAGGATGTCTAAGCCCATGGAAAGGCTCTATTATCACACCTGTGCTGAAGACCTACATAGCAACATTAACCACCATGGTGATAATACAAATGCGACAAATAAAAACAGGTGAAAAGTTTACACAGCAAGTGGGATTTGAACTGGGTGTGGTAGCACATACCTGTAATCCCAGCATGCAGGGAGGCTACTGTAGGAGGGTCTTACCTGGGAAATTTAGGAAGACCCTGTTTCAAAATAAAAAATAAGAAGATTAAGTATGTTGCTTAGTGTGAAGGCTCTGGGTTTAATTCCAATTACTGAAAAGCAAGGAAGAAGAAAGAAAGAAAGAGAGAAAGAGAGAAAGAGAGAAAGAGAGAAAGAGAGAAAGAGAGAAGGAAAGAAAGAAAGAAAGAAAGAAAGAAAGAAAGAAAGAAAGAAAGAAAGAAAGAAAGAAAGGAAGGAAGGAAGGAAGGAAGGAAGGAAGGAAGGAAGAGAAATTCAAAAACCAGAACACTTGGGAAAAATAACTTAGAATGTTAAAAAAATGAAACAAATTCCACAGTTATTGAGGGGTAGATGAATGAACAACAAAAAGAGACACAAGGTTACCTGGAAGAAGTCAGCAAAGAAATAGATGACAATAATACCAAACTGAAATGAAACTCACATTAGGTGTTTAAGCAGATAGACCGAAGGCTGGTGAAAACAGAGAAGAGCATAAGGCAGGATAAAATTACATAAAACAAAATAGGAATGAACAGAAATATAAAAACAAGTAAAGAGAACAACACAGATACGAACCAGAGGAAAAAATGACTGGTGTTTCTAAAGACAAAATCTTAGTAAATAGAATTAAAAAGAAACTATAAAATAAAAATATTTTGTAAAAGGGTATATGAGGTGGTGAAAAAGAAATTCTATATCCTACTTACAATTGTGTAAGAGTGAGCAGTATCAAGACATATCTAGCAACATTGTTAAACTTTAAGGGGAAAATAGCTTATGAGTATGAGGGAATAAAACAATCATCTATGGTAAATAAAAGTTAGCCTTCAAACTTCTGTAGATTATTTTATAAGTGTGAAAAATGAATTAATATTTTCATAATTTTGAGAAAAAAGTGATCCTGCATTTAATACAGAGCTTCTCACTCCTACAGGCATCAGAAACAATTTCAAACAAGCAAAAGTACTCAAGAAAGAATGTTTTTTTAAAGAAAGCTATTAAATGGAAAAGCCCTAATGAAACAAAGGTGAAGCTAATAAAATATTCAGAGCTTGATGAGCCGTGTGATAAAAGGATCAAGATAAATGCTGAATGCATTTAAATACAAAACTAAGGGAGACAGTGAAGATTATACTAATAGAATATAATAAAAATGTTATGGCCCTCACAGTAAAAAAACAAAGCTTCCAAAGTAAAAGAAGACAGTCAAGAGCTATAAAAGGGACATTTAGGATTTTATTATTTTTTAGGAGTAAATCTGCTACTAATGTTTAAGTTTGAGCAAGCTAATAGAGAATAGAAGTAGGCCACAAACATTCCAAATATAGAGAAAAATATGAACACAAGCATACGTATACACACACCAAAGAAAACGACAACACAGCAAAAGCATAAAAGACAGGATTTCCACTTTCATCAATTTAGTGGCACACATAGTCTTATAGATATGGTAAAAATTTTAGTATCAAAAATTGTGACAAAATTTAAATAATGTTTTATAAAGTAAAGAAACACACCACTTACCCCACCATCTCCAGAGGAAGGAGAGAAACCGGAGAGGTGAACTGGCCCTGGAGTCAGGCCTCTTTGCATGTCTGTGAACACAGGAACCTAGACCAAGAATTCTACAGTTCATGTCAGGGGCAGAAGATAAGATCTAAGGCCGCGCAGCTTCAAAGGCTGGACTCTTGTGCCCACCTCACAGACCTAGGACCCTCAATATCTGTACTCTTAGTAAAAGAATAAGTTAGAATTGAAACTTCCAGGTAGCAAAAGGGAAGTGCAAGTGATTGTGTCTATTTTCTCCTCATACATTTGGAAAATACTCTCCAGAGAGAACTGATAAACACCTCTGGCCTCACATTGGTTTTTTGAGTTCCTAAATAGGAACATTGTCTTTTTTTTTTTTTTTTCTTTTTCTTTATTTATTTTTTTTTTATTTTAGAAACATAAAAGTACAAAAACATATTGACAAACAGACACCCATTATCATAGAAAATAGTACAATCACAACTAATCTATAGACAAGGTGATATGGTCTCAACAGTAGTTGTTGCTTTATCCATTGATATCTTCGAATTGTAGATGTATGGACCCATATACAGACATGCAAATTTAG
>PVLD010009419.1:0-77121 GCA_004027595.1 Dinomys branickii | reverse complement strand
GCTCGCCCGATGCGCACGAAACGTGAGACCGCTGGTCGTTGCCGCCGCCAGAGAGCCGATTTCTGTCGGGAGTCGCCGGAGATCTGCGCCGGGTCGGGGGGGCGGGAGGGATCGAGCCGTCTGTACTCTCGGGGCGCCAGGACCCAGCAAATCCCTCTCTCCCGCGCGGCTCGTCCGACATGCGCGAAACGTGGGATTGCCGGGCGTCTCCGCCGCTAGCAAGCCGATCTCTGTCGGGAGCCGCCGGGGGGCTGTACCGGCTCGGGGGGGCGGGAGGGCCCGAGGCGGCCGCGCTCCCACTGCGCTTGGACTGATCCCAGCTTCTTCCCCGCGGGGATCGTCCCTGGCTCCCAGCGTCTGGGACTTTCCCACGTCTTGCCCCGGTAGCCTGGTCCGCCCTACCACATCTCCCCCGGCATCTCAGAGAAATACGCCCAGTTTAAGCTTCCCAGCCGAGGTCCCGGCATTCACGCTCGCCAAGTCTGTCTCGAGCTGGTGGTGTTTATTAAGGAGGTTCGCTCCCTTGCTGCTCACCTGGTCGCCATCTTCCCCGGATCTCCCAAACTCGAGGTTTTTATAGGTAAATGGTCACAACTAGAGACCATACTCATAAATGAAATAAATCAGACCTGCATGTCTAAGCAACATGAAACTAGGAGACATCACTAGTGTAAGAACCTGAAAGTGTGAATAAAAACTAGGAGGTATGATAGACATTGTGAAATGAAAGGAAAATGCTCAAAAGTAAAGAGCAACTGGGGTATGGGAAAGGAGAAGGGAAAGAAGGGGAAATTGTGTGTATGTATATACAGGACAGCTAACAGTTGTACTACCATCTTCTGTTGCTTTACTGAAAGGAACAGTTGATGATCACTTGTTTGATCAGTATTGTTTGTTTCTATTTGTTTTCCTGAGAAACCACTTTGAAGATATCAATACATAATACAACAGCCATTGTTAATTTCCTACCACTTTATCTGTAACTCTGTATTGTTTGTATTGTTCTTATGCTATTTTGTAAATAGATGTCTAATGTTTTCCTTCTTTTTTTAAAAATAAATTCAAAAATAAATATATTTAAACTAGATAAAGTGGTCTGTATGATTAAAGGAGACAGACCACAGTCTAAACTTCTTGTAAAGTCTTAGTTTCACCAACTGGCAAAAAGCCACAAAGAAGACAATTCATTGTTTCAAAACTGGGGAGATTACATTTTGCATAAATAGCCAGGTCACTGGTGACATTTTGCACTTAGACAAGTGCAACTTTCTAGAGCTCTGCTTTGTGAGTTTTCAGAAGTGGAAATACTAGGTGGCACACACCTATAATCGCAGCACTTAGGAGACTGAGGCAAGAGGATCACTGCAAGTTTGAAGCCAGTCTGGACTGCACAGCTGGACCTTGTCTCAAAAAAAAAAAAAAAAGAAGAAGAAGAAGTGAAATACCTTCCTTGCTGTTTTACTAATAACAAATAAAAGACATATAATTAGAGTTTGGTATGTAGCAATTAAAGAGCAGCTATCATATAAAACGTGGAAAGTATGAGATAATAATGTAAATACACTTAAAAAGGGAAAAGGTAAATGCCACTCACATGCATCTTTACTGATGTGTGTGGCAGCAAAAGGTTCTCTTCTACACTGTATTTCTATTTCAATGACACGTACCTAAAGTATGTCACAGTCCTCAGATCTAGGTCAGGTCGTGCACTGGGGTTCAGGACAGTGGCTGAATGTATGGAGGAAGGACTCCAGGCCCCACCGAGGGCTCCACCAAGTCCTTGATTGGTGGGGCAAAGTTTATAACCATTTAACATTTTCCCATTGGAGAGATTTTACATGAAAGAAAGATTCTGTGTTGCCAATTGTTTGAACACTGTGAGTCTAGGCTATTTTTTCACAACCACTGAGAACAGCAGTTACTGGCTAAGACCACAAATAAGAGCCAGGTTATCTCCTTTTGCTCCACTGAATACACACTCTTTTTCTACAGTGCAGACCTGAGCAGAGACTCACAATGAACGTGTCTTGTGTCTTGGCTCTGTTGCCTAAGAAATTTATTGTTTGATCTGTTCTATCTCCTTGTATTGAAATGAAGTGCCTATTCTAACTCTCATCAATAAAAATGTAAATATGTTTATTTTAAACATGTATTTTTTTCCTTGCACAATTTCCAAAGCTGTTTTGTAACCTCATGTTTTCTCTGTGAGGTCCAAAAATAAGACCTAAATGTTAGGTCCTACCGCTAATTGCATCTTCTCGAAAGTTCCACTTTGTCAGGGAATTTATAGTTACTCTTTCATAGTAGTCAAGGGTTTTTTTTTCTGTCATTTATCATTTCTACCGAACAGATTTTGTTATTTCCTTTTGGAAATTCTCTGATCTGAGCTAAAATAAGAACTCTGGTGCCCACAGAGGCTTTCCTGGAAGCTCTGTGGCTCCCAGTGAAAACCCAGATTCAGGGAGCTTCTCCGCGCTACGGTGGGAGGGGCGGGGAGTAAGGGTTGGGGCTGTCTTCCAAAGCCCGTCTGAAGGAGCCTTCCTGGGAGCAACTCCCCCGCCTCTGAAGCTCTGGCTTTGTCCTCAGGCGAGGCCTGGCCTAACTGATGCTCAGCAGTGACTTTCCACACAGTCCTCGGAAGAATCAAGAGCCTGTCTTATCTGGTACGGTCTTCCGTCAAAAGCTGTAGCTGAAGCCTCATAAAATTCTTTTTTTATAACGTTTTCAGTGCTCGCACCTGGGAAAAAAATATCACCTCATCTAAAGTAACACCAAGAACAAATATCCAAAGCCACTCAGTGGGACAGGTCTTTAATCTTTAAGATCACAGTTGAATGGTGTTCTAAGTAATGCAAAAAGGAGATATTGCCTCTGTAACAGTCATTACAAATCTGCACAATTTTTCTGAAATTTTCCCAGATACACTTTATGGATATATAATCTAAGAGGAAAACTTGAAATCTATCTAACAAACCCACAGAGCACAGATATGCACTCTCGTACTTTGTAGGGCCGCCATCCAAACAAAACAAGCAGCAATGAAAAGTCTGTTTCTCCTATTTACCGAAAGGGTGGATAGGATGTGTATGGAAAATTTCTGAGTGGAACATGGTGAGGCCCTACGATATAAGATTTCAGCGTTTGGATTAGTATGGAAAAGAAATGTTGCTCTGTTAAGAAAAGCGGCATGAAAATAAAAGTATGACTGTAATAATGTGAAATAATACCAATTCATAACAAAAACTAAAATAAAACCTTTTTCTCTTTATATTTTTTTCTGTGTAAAGAACTAGGTAATGTTCATTTTATTTTCTATGCCTTCTAATTCATGTATTCAAAGACTATTTATAAATACCTGCAGTGATGAAGAAATTATGCTGGGCATGCAGGAGATAGTAACAAAATAGACATAAACATTTCCAGTGGAGCTTTTATTGTAATGGAAACAATGGTTATTCAACAAATATAATTATATGGGAACTTTAAAATTGCAATAAGGGTAGGTGAGGTGCAGTGAAAGCATATCATAGAAAACATAATTTACCTTGCAGACTTGCTTTATGGAAGAAGTAACACAGTCTCTGGATGCATAATTTTCATAATGGAATTATAAAATGATAACAAAAACCCACACATTGTTCAGTGCAAGAATTAAAATTATACCACAAGCTTAAATGTACACATATACTTTCCCCTGGGTCACACCACTGCCTCCTTTAAAAGAAAAACACCAGACTAAATTTTGAACTCATCATGTATTTACTTTTCTCCCATTTGCTGGTTTCAAATGTTCTAACAGCTGCCAATTACATAGTGTAGTTCTTCTGGATTTTACTGTACATGGTACTTTTCGTGCTGTGCATATTTACCTAGAGTATGCCTTCCCCCTCTTAATGTTAGGTTAAAAATTTCTAATGAACAGAAGTCTCTGTTCTTTCTCAGTTCAGGATCACGGGGCTAGTTTTTACTGGCAGATCAAACACAGTAGTGCATGTATCTTCCGGGCTTACCAGTTAATTGGCAGCATACAACTCTCCCGCCAGCCATCTGTCTTTTCGCTTGTTTTAATAACAGTGTCAGTGGGGAAGAGCCATACTTTATGGTAATATGGCCCCAAAAATTCAGTAAAGAATTGAATATGAAATACTAGTAATCATTTTGATCTAATATTTCAGAAAAAAATACATTCTTTTCATGTACATTCACCAAAATAGATGATTCATGTAATCACAAAAATCTTAATAAATTTAAGAAGATGTACTTTAGACTCAGTTGTCTGATCAAACAGAATTAAATCAGAAATAAATAGCAAAAATAAATATGGAAAATCTAGAAAACTCTATGCACAATATCATAACTGCATATCCATAAGAAAAAGAAATCTTGAAGGTATATATGTACACGAAAAATCTGAGAAAATTACCCAAATATATTCAGAAAATAGAAGGTGGAATAAATGTTACATAAAATAGCAAATTAATCACATAAAATCCATATATATATATGTATATATATATATATATATATATATATGACAACATGTTTTATCATTTTCTAAGGTGTGTACAAAACAACAAATTTCATATGATTTTTAATAAAATTCTAATTTTTGACAGAATGGTTAAGAGGTCTAAGGTGCCCAAAGTTTTGTACCTTGCATTGGGAATTTCTGGTCCCTGCAGACAGCTTGTAGATCTCAATTCCAGTTCCAACAGCAAATTACAAAGTAGGAGGTTGATGTTCTTCAGTTGTAAGATTTACTCATTATTGGTGGGAGGATACAATAGTACAGCCACAACGGAAGACAGCTTCTTACTAAGTCAAACCTACTGTACTACGCTGCAGTCATGCTCCTCGGTATTTGGGGGGATTAAGTTTCAGTGAATAAACACAGCATAGGTTTCAGGGCAGTGAGGCTACCCTTTATTATACTGTAATACTGGATAGATATCTGAGTGCATATATCAAAAAGAAGTAGGGTGTACAGCATAAACCAATACTTTAACTAAAATAACAATTAAATATTGTTAATATATTAATTAAATATTAATAACAATGCATAAATATTGAATCATTGCTTGTAACAAATTACACTGGTATATTTTAGTAGAGTCCAGTTCATTCTTACTGAAATCAAGTTTATTCATCCTAATAATTAAGTTTCCATTCTTTATGTATTTATAGTTTTTTTTATTGACTGCTAAATATACCTTCTCATACATAGGTGTATTTCTTACATATGGTGGGCCAAATCCCTACTTTCTTAAGTTTAAATGAGCTTAAATATTGATATAGCAAATTGCTAGAAACTAATATCTGGAACATTAGACTTGCTAAACTCAATAAATAATTTGGAGATGATTGACAATCATGATTAACAACAGATATTTCAAGATTTTATGTAAAACAAAGTAATACAGCTAAAATATTTGTATTAGTTATAAAATTTTAATATAATTGTATTAGTATTAGTAATTATAATATTATAATGCATATTAACATTAGAGCTAAATTTTTCTAGATCTTGAAACCATTGTGTGCTATTCTAGGGATTCATTCATTTAAAAATGCATAATTCTATAATTCTAGAGAACTTTGTAATTATGATGAGCTGCTTTACTTCATATTTATTCAACTCATTTTACTATATTAAGAAAGGATTAAATTTCCTTGGAAGATCAAATAAAGAAAGGATTGCCTCTTAACTTGTGCATTATCATCACTGAAGAGTGAAGTTCAGATCATGTTTGGAAATTCATTCATTCATTCATTCACTTTTGCTGTGCTGGTTATAGAATCTAAAAGTCTGAAACCCTTTGCATGCTGAGGGCCCTACCTCTGAGCTGCTCTTTCAGCTCTGGATTATATTTATTTTGATATCCAAGTTAACAACAAAATCACTAAACTGTCCATTGTATTCATCCTCACATTATTTTGGTCTAAGAGGCATTAGTTTGGGGATTTAGTTTAAATTTTCTCATCCTTACTCACCAGTAATGTTCAAGTAAAGAAACACAGCATACAGCCACACATTTACATCTTAATATGCCCTGAATATTCTTGCATCCCTCAAAAATCTTACATGATACAAGGAGGCCTTAACTGTGTAACAATGAGCTGAAATTACGTGTGAGAGAAAGTTTTAGACCAGACAAGGGAGAGGAAGTGAACGTCTCAGTCTCGGTTTCTCTAACACCTGTTCTACGCGTGAGTTCATTACTGATCCGCACAGCGTTTGGCCTCGCCCTCTCCTCGTTCATTTGAGGCCTATGTGGAAGAAGAGTGATTCTTTGTTTTTCTCACTTTTTCATAGAAAAGCTGTAAGAGCCCCGAGGAGTATTAAACAGCAGTGAGATACCAGTAAGTGGTGTCTGAACCATGGGACGTTACCATTTGTTCTGAACAAAAGGCAGATAAAACGGGGAAAATTAAAATACGGCCATCTGCTTTTCAAAATAGAAAGAACTTTCTTTTCTATATATTTATAATTTTCAAGATGAAATAACAACGGGAGTTAGATTAATCGATTCAGTGTGAGAGACTTCAGTTAGAAGTAGGTGTCTCTTTTATGTCAATTATTTCCTTTTGGTCATACTGGAATCGGAAAGACCTTGATAAAAAATGAGAAGAAAAGAAACAAAGTTTTAGACATTTCTAACGATCAGTTTGCTTTTGTTTCTGGGTTGTTTTTCAAGTTGGCGCATTTGTTATCCAAGTTTTTGATGTGGGTGTAGACTTACAAGGGTTTTGTATCTACTCCTGAGTAGACAATCACATATCAGTGACTTCAGTATTTCCAGGGAAGATTTATGCTCTCCTTAATGTCTTGCAATGCTTTAATTGCTTCTCAAACTGTATACAATAATGACAAGCCAGGGAAGTAGCCATCACTTAGTTCATCAGGCATTTCTCACCAAATGCAATTCAGCCGAATGAATATTCTTCCATATTTATACTTATGACCAAAATATGAAAAATATGTCCAAAAATGTTATGGTAATATAATCACTTATCAAATAAATTTTAAACAAGAAAAAAGGGAGTAGAGCTTGTTGTCATACCTTCTCAAGTTCTCCTTCACACTGTACAAAACATTTGTGTGCGCTAAACAATCACAGGTACGCCGTCTGTTCCTGCAGGCGTGGCCGGGAAACTCAGGTGACAAGAAAAGATGCCAGGTGGCTGATCTGAATAGATCAGTTAGTTCCGTGCAGAACAACACTCTGTCTGTGGCCTTTTGGTGCACCGAGACCATATGAACTCTCCTGAAAATGCGCCTAATGTGTTGCCACGGAGATTAAAGAGTATAGATAGCTGAGTTAGATAGAAACAGGCAGTGAGACAGGGCCAGGCCCTCAAAGGAGCCAACACCCAAGATGAGATACCTGTGGGCCACACCTCAAGACAAAAAGACTAAACAAATGCACCCACAAGCCTCCCTAGGTGTAAACACCAGGGATTGATATTTTAAATAGGTAGCAATAAGAAGAATCCCTGACCCAACTCCTTACAGGAAAAGCCCCTGTTCTGTATTCATGCCAGCTTCCTGTGTGGCTCGCTTTCCCATTTAATCCCAGTTTAATCAATTTTACCTGAACAATTCATATTGGCTGATCATAGTTTTGTCCATTTTTCCCCTATTTTGGACCCGCCAAATGGTTTTGCTCTATAAAAGTCCCTAGAAAAGACAGAGTCTTGGGGTAACCCTCTCAGGTCCCCCTTCTGTCCCTCTCTTTGTCAGAAGCTTTCTTTCCCTCAATAAATATATTCTGCTCTTAAAAAAAAAATAGTGTAGAGTCCCTGGAACTTCAACATAGTCTTGTAACTTCAACAGTTATGGGCATGGCATCTAATCAAGCACTGGACTGACATTTGCCTCAGCTGGTTATTACCTCTGTGGAAAAGTTAAAAACTTACTTTAAGATTTAGTGTCTTCATTTGTGAATGTCAGGAATAACAAAGTAACTTATGTACCATATGTTTATGGAATAATGCATGCAGAACTCTGGTCACAGTGCTTAACTGACTGTAAGAGTTGCCTTCATATATATATATATATATATATATATATATATATATATTTTTTTTTTAAGCTGGCAAAATAGCAATCTTAAAATTTAAAGACCTCATATTCCAAAATAAAAGGGAAAAGTATGCAGTATATATTACTGTGTCCTGATGTAAAAACACGTGTTGATGTTTATACATTGTCGCTGATGGTTGATTAAGGAATAAGTTTAGTTCTTCTGACAAGAGCCCAGCTTCTTTCGCCTAGCCTACAATGTTTAAATAGACTGATTTAGAAGAAATACTAATGTATTCAACAAATTCTATTTGTTTTACATGCTTGAATATAAGTAAAATACTCATAATAATTTGATTTCAAAACAAAGACTTTCAGAGTATTGCCAACAAGTTGGAGTACAGGAAAAACCAGGAATGTGTGGAAAAGGGTCCTGACAATTGGGGAATCATGTGGAAAGGGTGTGACTATAGTGAGCGATATTGGCCTAAAACATTCATGCTATTTGTTCATGTACAGGCTAACCATCAATCTGTATATATGTAAACAACATAAACTAATAATTTGAGATTTTTACCTGAAATCAATCAGTAGAACCTCATGAACAGAAATCTATCAGAGAAAAATTCCAGCCCTCCTTCAATGAAAGGTAAGAGCTGTTCTTTATTTGAGACAAAAATTTCCACCTTTAAAAGACATTTCTTTCTCAGAGATGTTTTAAGATATTTTATTCCATTTTAAACTTTCCTTGGACGTTCTAAGAATTTTCTTGTAATGAATCTGTAGACTACATTCCATCCCGAAATGTGCTGTATAAATTTAGCAGCGCCTTGTGAAATGTTTACTGTGCTGAAATGAGCAAATTCTTTTCCACGTGTGGTATTTGCAGTTTTATTCTTCCTTGCCCTCTCACAGTTACTGGAGTCCAAGTATGCTTAAGTAAAAGACAAGAGATTTTGTAATAGCACAGTTTTCAGAATTTTTATTAAGTCATTGCACTTGATTTCACGTAGCTGTCTGGCACCACCCCTTTCCCGCATGATGCCCTTTCACACTGTCATCCCTGTCCGTAGATTAGAAAATAAAGTAGTGTTTTAAGTAATATTTTCCTTGGCATCTAAGATTATCAGGGACCCCTGCAGTGAGTACACAGTTTCCTGTAAGGGGTCACGGTAAATAATGAAAATAAGTCAGAAGCAGGTCACAGAAGAACAGGGATCTGGGATGAGCAGTCCTCCCGAGGAGCAAAGGCCCCGGGGCAGCAGGGACCTCGGTACTTACTGGTCTCGTTTACCCTGAGGAACACGGTGAGGGGATTGCGGCTGGATGTGCTAGGTAACTGGCTAGGCAGGCAAGGCTGTGCCAGAGGGGAGAAAGCAGTCTTGTGAAAGGAACAGAACAGCCAGGTTCAGGTTGTGATTAACAAGTGATCTGTTTTGTAGTCAGTTCTCTGAAGGGATTTTCTCTGGAGTCTCACCGTGGAGACGTTATCTCACCTCTCAGCCCCACAGCCTCATAGGCCGGCTCTCTGGGTTCAGCCTGGACTTTGGCGGGGAGCAACGCTAGCCCAGCACACCACCTGCTTGTTTCCATGGAGACACACGCACAGCCTCGGCCAGGCGCGCCGCTCGGACTCAGAGCCTTTTGGGAGTCGCCCCTATGCAGCCTGCACCGCTCACAAGCAAGCACAGCCACAGTTAGGTCTCCAGGGGTCACGTGGTGTCCTCCACACCCTTCGTTCCTGAGGGACTAAAGCACGACACAGCTAAGCCAGACTCTTCAGCTGAGCACCCAGACTTTCAGGGTAGTAACAGAGAAAGGAGACCAGAATTAGCATGACAGAGGTATGTCCAGATGGCCGTGGAAGGCAAAGGCAGAAGAAGAGGGAAGGTTGCCCTGAACTGTGCCTAGTGTTCCGCTGCCACTTCCGGGTGGGGGTCTGGTCCTCTAACATGCCACCGTTTCTGAAGAACTGCTTAGCTTCCCCGCCATTCCACTCTCAGGTCCAGCGTCACCTCTTTAGAGGGGCCTTTCTCCCATTCTTTTGTCACCTCTTCTATTTTCTTTACAGCACGTCTCAGTCTTGAGCTCGTAACTTGGCCCTTCTTGCTTCTTTATGCATCCTTGCCTGTCTCTCCCATTGTCACCAAACCGTCATGGGGGCAAGAACCTTGCCTTGTCCCCTGTGCTCGCCCCAGAGCGCTCTCAGTTCTTTGAAAAGTGCTTCTGGGATGCCAGCAAGCACTGAAGCCTTTTCTGTCAACAAATCTCTACCGAGGACTTGTGGAGATACCGTCTTTTGTAAGCAGTTTATATTTGCCTCCGTTCTCTACACTTGTTTGAAGAGGCGCAGAGCCCAGTCTGGTTGTTAACCTAGAACTACTGCCTTACTTAAATATACCTTGTGATCTTTATAATGAAAAGGCTTGCTCCACATGAAGTTTTATGAATTGCTTTTCAATTTAAATAAAGTTATTTAAATTTTAAAATAAAGTAGCAGTTGCACCTTAAATACATACCTACTAAATAAATGCCTGGATTCAGGCATTATGGACCGAATTGCTGGGCTTCGTTGCGGTGCAGTTCCTTACGCATGGAGAGGGGTGAAGAGAAGGCACCGCGCGAGGAACTTACCGCCAGCCCCTGCCAAGGAGGACCACGAACTTCTTCACTCTTTTCAGGGCTGTTACCGAGTACAGAGAAGGTCTGAACCTATTAGGAAAGGAGCGATGTTTTTAAACACAGGAGCAGAGGAAAGAAAACTTGCTACATTGTTTTACCTGCCCCTGTAGAAAAATGAAAACCTTTAACAAGAGCCTCCTTGACATTTAAAGTGGTTCAAAATTAGCTTTGCAAACCCTGTGCCCCTACAGTGGGCTCAGGCAGGAGCCATGCGGTGTCATGCAGTGAGCGCCGTCACTGCCCTTGTTGTCGGACCTCAACACCACGGCGACAGCTTTGTGTCAGAAATATCAGCTTATAATAGAATTAAAATATGCGGAAGAGGAGGCATGAACACAGCCTCCATTTCTTCTTTTCAGACGCAGTGAGTAAAGGTCCTGTGTCATAGCAGCGCATCCTGCACTAAGGTTACTTTTTCCTGAGGACAGTGGATGCTGCTGTGCAGCCAAAGATGTACTAGTGGGCAACATAATAACACGTGGGATTGCAAGGAGCTTTAATGCAAAAGGACTTAGCTAAAATTCATGTTCACTTATAATTCACATTTTTATCAACAAGCTAGGAACACAAGATGTCTTTCAGCTAAAAAAGAGAACCTAAACACCACACAAAATTTCATATATGATGTCAAAATTTTAGAATTTTTCTTACCAGAGGCAGTAAGAATAAAATGAAGGTGACCGTTGCCACTGGTACTAATCTATATTTCACTGGAAATTAAGTATGCAAAGAGAGAGGAAAGGGCTGGGGATATAGCTCAGTGGAATAAGCGCTTGCCTAGCAAGCACAGCGTCCTGAGTTCGATCCCCAGTACCGCAAAAAAAAAAAAAAAAAAAAAAAAAAAAAAAAAAAAAAAAAAAAAAAAAAAAAAAAAAAAAAGAGAGAGGAAAACATCGAAATTATCAGAACATTCTATTATTGTCCACCTGTGAAATGGAAACAAATAAGAAAAAATTTATAGTTCATAAGAAAGTCCTTTAAGGAAGCCTAAAAAATCACACAAAATAGATAGAATTTTTTTGCCTAAGTATATGTAAGAATTTATATAGGAAGTGTCAGTACCTCATTTACTATTGCAAGAAAATCTGGAAAACACATAGGAATAATCTTAGGAAAAGCCCTTTTTGAAAAAGTATAAAACATCTCCAATATGTACAAATCAGTTGATCAGTCAATCACTCACTCAAGGAGCTTAATATTTAAATGTAAAAATCTATGAATTTAATGCCATTTCCATCAAGACCCAGGGAGAATTTTTTAGTAAAATTTTACAGAATCTAAAATCAACTCCGGAAGATAAAATTATCAAATACAGTCAATATTGAAAAATGAATAATGTGCAGTGACATGTATTTATGTGTATATATATATATATATATATATATACATATACATATATAGTAATGTTTCTAAAAATTATATTGCTATATTAAAATATAACTAGGGAAATGTTACTTTAAATAGTGTGAAGAAAAAGTATATATGTGAGAATTTAATTCACGATATAGACAGCGTTTCAAATTATGTTTTTAGGTCAGTTAGAGAAAATAAACCATTTGAAAATGGGAGAATAAATTAAATAAAGTAATTTAAATGGGATAAATTAAGGCATCAAGTATAAAAACAGCAAAACCAAAGCAAAACACAATTAAAATTAAAGAAGTCAAAGTTTAAAGTGTCTTTAATGAGTGGTGCTTTGGCCAGCAGAACATAGACTCGTGCGTGAGAGGAGCCGCAGATCACATTGCACCCAAGAGTTTAGTTCAGCAAGGGCCGCTCAGGCCCAGTGAAAACGCAGCAGTGCACTGGAGGAGAACCCCGTGACAGGTCTGACCCAAGGGATCCTGCTGAAGAGCATGCGCAGAGAACGAAAAGCATGCAACCCCTTGAAAATGCGGAAAACCTGTCTTTAGTCATTGACAGAACATTTACCGTGCTGATGAGAATCTTAAGTTTGAAATGAGAATATAGAAACGTGCACACAGTCTCACCAGGAGTGAAAATTAGTGAGTTATTTTGAAATACTTGCAAAATATATGAAAAGTATATGCCACATAAAATTAATCCTAAAATATTTATTCACATTTATACACAAAAAGCACTTGTCCAGCAATGTTCATTTCCAGTCTGTGTGTGTTAAGAGGAAAACTGAAAATAAACCTCTACAATGCTCAAGAGGTAAAATACAATTTAGTAAATACATAGTTTGCGATATCTTTTTATGTTAATGATGGTGAGAACAACTGCAATGTACCAGCATGGAAAGATACATATAAGTCATACATATGCATGCATACAGTAGTTTTAATTTATGTGTGAAATGTATTTATGAAAATAAATCTACACACAGAAAGAAGCAGGGGGAGGGGTCATCATAGAACCCTGACACAGGTCACATGGATAAAGGAGAGATTTTCATTTTGCTTTGCATATTTCTATGTAATTTAATCTTTTTCATAGTAAATGTTTTCATTTAAGTAATATATTTTAAAGATAAGTAAAAGTATACACTGCATATATTTCATCTCATCTCAAAGCAATTGCATTTGAAGATGAGGGCTATTTCCTTCTACCAAAATCAAATTGAAAATATCTTCTTTGAAATAGCTACCTGTCCATACTGTACACTGTGGAGTTCTAATATCTCTTAGAAGAAAAAAGTGCAATTATAAATTTTATACTTGCACTGACAAGTTTCTGGAGATTCTATTTTTCTTCCAGGTGTTTGTTTTTTATTTATTGATCCTTTGACTGACTCACTAGTCTCTTAGCTAGAAAGAACTGGAAAGCAGGCATAACTGATATCAGCATCAAGACAGAGCTGACACATTTATTGGGCTATGTCACATAAAAGCTGCAGATCAGTTTTATACCCCAATATTTGGTTAACTTATCTAAAGGAAATATGTGCCTGTCAAAGAAATTCCTACCTAAACTTGTTATATTCTGGTTTCTGAGACAAGGCTTATGATATACAGACAGGCATGCTCACAGACATACACACAAAATAACACAGAAAGACTTGAAAATGCACATCTAAACCATTTGGAATACAGGAATCTGTTCTAAGCTTATCAAGGCTTTTGCACATTTGATCTGTGAAAAAGCCATAGAAATTAGCTGGGCTTCTCCTGGTACATATTAAGAAATGAGATTAGGTTTGTCCAAGGCCATGTTGGTGGTAAGTATAGGGAATAGCCGAATCCCAGGCCCCCAATTTCTGTCCAGCACCTCTGTCCTTATACCCATTGTCTGTGGTGATACTGGATGCTGTAGAATTGTTTTTTAATGTGACATAGCTACTTTATTCCAATGAAAACAAGGTCTTCTTAGATCTTAAACTAAGATCCATTTTAAGGAAACTCTGAAGTAGTTTTTCTATTACAATAATATGAAAGTTTTCTCCTATGGACTAATCATAGCGGAGAGAAGGAACACTGTATTTGTGGGCTTTTCCTGTAATGCTATGTGCATTATATTGGCTCTTCAAAAAAACAGTTTAGGGAGTGAATGAATTTAAAATAGTACTAGTAACATTTAAGCAACCTGATCAGTTTGCCTTTCACCCACAATTTGTCCTTGAGCTATTATTAGGAAAACTGCATTCTCTTCTCTAAGTTTCTTCAATAACGTCTATAAATCTGACCAAGGGCATTTAGGTGCTGTGCCTTTGATCACTAGTGGTGCAGCAAACAGGAAAACCTTGGCTGAGGTACTTCCCCTCATCTTTCAAATGCCAGCTAACATGTAAATCCGCAGCGCCTCATCCAAATCTGTAACGTCCACTGCATGAAGCTCTGCTCATCGTCCCACTGCGGTATGTGAGTACTTTGTAATACAGTCTGTTTAATGGGCTAATTTTATCGGACTCACACAGTCCTGTTGCATTACTGCCATAAGAGTAAAACTTGAGAGAGCTGGGCGTGTAGCCCAGCTCTAAGGCCCTGCATTGAATCCCTCATACTGAAAGGGGAAAAAGAGTAATATCAATACCCAATATACATATATATTTGATTGATAACTACTTCGACATATAATGGATATAAACTGGTGTAAATAACTCAACCACCTCTTTAAATTTTAAGCACACACACACACAGAGGTTTCCAACAAGAAAAGAAAATTTTGATTCTTAAGATTGCAATCCCTACTAAACATACTTTATAAACTCATGAACTCAAAGCGAATATCTTTTCTGACTGCCTTTCAAAACAAGTACTACTTACTGATATTACAATTATTGATTGGTGTTGTCCAGATACTTGATTTGAATCTCAGAATCCACAAGAATATTTTTAAGTGAAACAACCTACACTTGCAGATGAGAAGAAACACTGACCATTTCTTTCCTCTTTCATAGACAAAGGTACATGACAAAAACTGTACGGCAGGTCTGCAGAGGCCACCGGCAAGACATCCCTGCTCATACTACATAGAGGCGTTCACGTTGCCAGATTCGTTCAAACTCCCAAATGGGGAGACTTTGTCCAAAATGAGTGAATCTCACCTCTTCTATAATTTATGTACATTTTGGATTTGCCCCATGGGTAAAACAACTCTGACAGACTGTACTTCACGTATCATTTAAATAGTTAACATATAGTCAGTTTTGCAAATCACAAGCTGTTGCACCAATAATAAAGCTTAGATTATGCTTTAGAGATAGCTTGTACATTTTCTCATGGACTTAAAGCTATCTCTTGACAAGAGGTTAATGTCCTAACTGTTACACAGAAGCATATGCTCCATCAGCAAACATTTATCAAGGACCTTCCACGCATTTGACTCTGGACTAAGGAATGTAAATACAGTCATTAGTAAGACAAACCCATGTCCCCTCTTATAGAATGTATGTTTCATGTGTAGCAACACTTGATCATAAAAGATAAGCAAGGTAAATGTTAAAATGCTATCTCTCAAACACCATAGGCTGTAGTATCTGCTTGAAAAGCTAAGCACATGATGAAAGTTAAATATTTTACAATATTTATGGAACCACTGATCTTTACTAAAATGTAAGACACAGCAAACATTGTAATGTCTTAAGGAAGTACGTACTACCTCTTGGCAGGGGCACGCTCTGGAACCACACAAGGAGAACTTAGGGCCCCCTACACTTCACTCATATCTGAAAGTCAGCAACTTCAAGTTAAATTAGTTGCTCAAGTGGTCTTATGCTCGCACCAGCTAAGAACTATTGTGGGGTTAAAAGCTCTTATGCAGTGATTGAATGTATTAATAGTTAGAAAGAGAATAAGCAACATCCAGGGCTTCATATGAATGAGACCTCTTAGGAAGTGAGCGAGGGTTCTCAGTGTGAAGTTCTAAAGTAGCTAACCTCCAAGGCGAGAGAACTAGTAAGACCAAGCAAAGGGTGCTTCCCCAGGTTTCATAGATTTAAATAACCAGGCCACTGAGCCTCTTCGGCACGCCATGATTTCCACAGGTGAAGGGAAAGGTGGCAGGTGGCATTAGCTGGTGAGTATGAAGTGTTTTATATTTTGCTTGTGAAGACCATAGACAAGAAAGGAAAAAATCTACCAAGTATAAAATATCAGCTTATTTAAAAATCTACCCACTGGTAAATTTTACTAAGTATACAGGTAAGAGAATAATATGCTTTTAGGAATTTATTACTCCCAATGAAAAAATTTTAATTCTTTTAAATTAACAAGAAAACAAAATGTTTTGACTGCATAATGCCTTTGTATTAACTATAGTTATTTATGCCTTTATAAATGGTGCTAGAAAATAATTTTCACAAAATTATGCATATTTTAAATATTACATTTAATGACATTGCTGCCCACCAAAATAAAACACATTTCTAAAACATTTTGTCTGAGTGTGCCAGCTTGATTCCTGCTGTCATTAGGAATGCAGATGGTGTGGGGTCTGAGAGCCCAGATCTTTCTTTGCTCTGTTTTGACTGGAAGTAATAAATGAGTTCTTAATTAGTATGCAAGAAAATATGTTTCCATTTATAATACAAATGGATTATGTTTACCAGGCTAATTATATTGTTACCCAGAAAATCATAACGCTTTGTATAGAAAATTATTCAAAGTGAATCAGTTAGTGAAACAAACAGGATTTGAATTTAGACTGGAAGGGTATTTGGGTTCAGCAAATGTATTTCTGAAAAATAACAGCCTTTTCTTTTTTACAAGATACCTAAATGGTTGTTAACAGTTAACCCCAGTGTACTTATTATACATTGTCACATCTGTATGGCTTTTTCAATGTTTTTGCTTCTTTGTGTAAACCTAATTATGATTTTTAAAAAGTGTGTGTGATACCTTTAGAGCGAGAAAGAGAATTGTGTTATCAGAACCCTTGTTTCTGGTTTCCCTTTGTCTGGTAATACAGAAGCAATAGTAAGTAAAACTGTAGATTCCTGTCCAATACTCAGAGACATGACTCTGACGTCTCTCAAAAACCATTGTTTTCTTTACTGTCATGCACTTGTAGTTAGAAAATGTAAGTACGTGTAGGTCTGGAATCCGTTTCTGTCCAGGGTGAACACGTCCCAAGAACGAGGTACCCGCGGATGAATAAAAAAGTAAGAGGAAAAAGACACACAAGAGAGACAATGTTCTGGGATCAGGGGGCTCACAGCCTCCTGGACCGCAGTAACCTTTTATTGAGAAAGAACAAAAGAGGCAACTGGGCTAATGGGAGGATATCCGCCGTTTTAGCAAGGACAATACAACTCAATTAGCACAGGCCTGAGACTTGACTAGCTAGCCGCCATGTTACCATTCCTTCCCGCATATCCCAGCAAAGCATTTAGAGTCCATGCAGGGGCTCACAAAGCTTCTGCTAGACTTCCTCCAGAACCCAGCAATCACTGCCAAGTTAGGCCTGAGGCAATACATTGAAAGATTAACTAAAGAATGTCCTTCTCCACAAATACAAAACGATTACATTTAAGAATGTATTCAGTGAAACAGTAAAATGTATTAATTTTTAATCCCTGGCCTTGCACCGAACACTCTTTAATATTTTGGGGGGTAAAATAGGAACTTTGAACAAAGCACTTCTGCTATTTCCAAAATAAAATGCTGGCCATCCCCTCAGGACAGTTGGGTGCTTGTTCAGGTACGACCTGAAAGAAGAACCTCTAAAAAATGGCAGTGTTTTTCCTTGAGAAATCAGATACTTAAATGCACATACAGATTCGAATATTACTTAAAATTTTCTTGAAAATACACAAACTAGTCCTTCATGTCAAGAAAATATCTGACGGTATTATTTGCCAAAGATAAAATCTGAACTTTCAAGTAAAAATTTAGAATTTAGAAAACATCTACCATCATGACCCTGATAGCTTGTCAATACTGAAAAATCTTCCAGTATCGTTGGTAATACTAACAATACCTTTGGTAATACTAACAAATATAGTATTTTGAAATTACATATATCAGAGCAGCGTGTCTACATGCAGGGAATCTATATCATTTTGTGAGTCAAGATTTCTCAAAATATCAATGTTTAATATTATGAAAATTATGCATAGAAAATAGGATAGTAGAGTGTGAAATACTCAGTGCTAATGGGTTTAAGATTCTACCATTCAAGTAATATTTAAGGAGTAATAAATACCAAGTAGTGTTATAGAAGGAAATTCAAAGTGGTCTAAAAAATATATTAATATCAATTGCTTCATAAAACACTCATTTTTTTCCAAATAAGTCTTTTTGGAAGAGTGAATTTTCTCCATATATTTAAACCAAAACAAATATTGGTGTCAAGTTTACTTTTGCTAAACCACAAAGTACGAAAACTTACACATATGTAAAACAATGTCATTCCTTCAGATGATTCTTTTGTGTGCTTTTTTCCAGATGATTTTTTGAAGATACAATTTTTTATCAAAACTATTATTAGGTTGATGTATACTGACTTTATTATTGTTAATGAAACATTAAGGTAATGTAAAGTTAAATATTTAAAAATTTTTTCTTATCATGTCTAGTAAGGTAAATATTGATAAATACAATTTGTATTTTTTTAAAAAAGTTCTTTGTGGTCTTCAATAGTATTTAAGAGAATGAAATTTTGAGACTGAAGTATCTGAGAATCATCGAACTAGATTCTTCTGATTTCTTACATCAAATGAGTCAGCTCTTTGTGCTTCTGCTCATATTTTTTGGAAGAAAATTTCAAACATACACAAAAGTAGAGAATATACAATTTTTATATACCTACACGCAGCTTTAACAATTATGAACATTAACAAATCTTATTTCAACTATTCCTTTATCCTTTTAATTTTATTTTGTTTCATAATTTTAAAAGCAACTCTCAGATACCACGGCATTGCTAGGAAAGCCTTCAGCAGGTGTATATAGCTAATAAAATGTGTATATATGTAAATCCATACATCACATGATCATCCATAGATACAGCCATATATAATCCTCGGATGAAACACAATTATAAATACTGTTAGTATTACCTAAGATCTAGTTGTTATGGTTCGTACCTGAAGGTCCGCCCCGAGCCTCATGGGCTCCATGGCAAGTGTGTGAGAGTGATTACGTTATGCAGCAGCCGCACTACCTGTGGCTGGGAGGCAGGGTCTGCTAGGAAGAGTGCAGTAACCGAGGTAACGACCTGGAAGGGTGTAGTTCCCTTCCTGGGTCCTCGCTTTGCTCTTCATGTTTGCCCACCATGATGTCTGCAGCTTTTCCACTGCCTCGCCTCTGCCGTGCCAGCTTGCCTTGGCGCCAGCCAGCTGTGGATGAACATGAGCCCAAACAACCCTCCCCTTCTTTAAATGACTTGCACTGGATGCTGTGTGCCGGGGATAAGAAAGTGACTGTGGCAGAGTATACATTAAAATATCCTGGGTTTTTACAAGTTCAGGTTAATACATTGTAGTTGTTTTCTCAAATTTTAATTCAGCTGAGGTTTTCTCGCTGTTACCGTCTGGTCCGCCTTTTTAACTTAACTGTACAGCCCCGTTGCTACTTGTCATGATTTTGCTATGCAGGAGAAACCAATTCTGTCCTCCAGTAGCGTTTTTAAAATTCCACACTTGGCTGATCACTTCCTTTGATGTAGAGAACTTTTTGTTCGTTGTCTCCTCATAGAGGCGGAGGTATGGGTTTATAGTCAGATGCGTGATTTGGCAAGAATACCTCAGATGGTTGTTTCCCACTGCCCGGTGAGGGCAGCTTGAAATGCCGTGTCTTGCTCCTCCTTTCCAGTGAGTACTAAAGCTGATCGGGAGGTACAGTTGGCATCACCCTGACTCCTGCGTTGCACAGTTGCTCATAATGGTTTACTTAATGCCTTTAGAATCCATTTAATAATTGTTTTGTAGGTTCATTAGTTCACTGTGAGTGATTTTTCTCTCATTCTGGAACGTTTAAGGAAAGGTGAACCTTTTTTGAGATGAACATTTTCTGTAAAGAACAATTTTCCCTTATTCACTATTGATCATTCGGAGAACTCATTTTAGAATTACAAGGCACAAGTGGTGATTGAAAAGTACAATGGACTTTTAAATTAAAAACAAGTATTTCATTAAAGGGCACAATGTCAAGAATGACGGTATAAGCGTGTTCACAGCAGGGGCAGTATTTGAGGGGGGAATGGTAATTTGTCTTTTACCTTCATATGCTTTTGAAAACATTCGCCACATTACTTTAGCATCCTGTTCTGGTGAAATATTTACAGCAGTTTCTATCAAATAAAAAACATCATGGTGTGTCCTCACCTACCTTATCCACTGGGTCTGGAGCAGTGTGACTGCCGGCTCTTCCATACAGTCAAAATGACCAGGAGTGTTGAAGGCCTGGGATCAGTTCAGGATGTTGAACAGCTGGGATGGTGTAACACGGGACAGTGGCAAAGTGCTAGGTAAGCGTGTGTGGGGTAAGGAGGAGTACTCTGAGGGGCAGTAAATAGCAGAGTGTCTTCTACTGTAATGAACTTTCAAAAATTTAACTGTTCACCATAGTTCTTGAACATACCTCACAAAGGAGTGTGCACTGTCCTTTACTTTTCAATTTTTAAAACAGTAGCAAAATTTTATTAAACGTAGGAAAAAAAACAGACTCTGCAGAATGAGTTTGGGCCAAGTAAAAATATCAAAAAAGTACACCCTACAGTGTGAGGGTGACCACCAGGCAGGGAAGAACACAGTGGCTTACTTTTCAATCTACAAGTCATTAATTGGTATGCTAATAACCAACAATATTAGCTAGTAATGAGCTTTTTACTGCTATAAAAATAATTTTACATGTGGTATATTTTTGTCATTTGTACTCGATAGTTCTGTGATCAATGTTTGCAGGACAGCATTTGCTTGTTTGAGTTTTGTATTTTCTCTGTGAATTATGGTCATTAAAATTAATCATAAGTTTGGTTTTTACAATGTCCTTCAATGGCTTAATTTAAGCCTTATTCAAACACATTTTATTCTTTTATTTTCCTGGAAACAAAGAAACAGGAAAAAAGATATACTTAAAACTTCATAACCTGATCTATATTTTGACATTCAACATACACATCACTTGTGATGTATAAGTACACTTCACTCCCTTTACCACCTTGAGCAACACAACTCTTAGAGAGCAGGGCTTGAACTGAAGGCTTTCACGGTGAGTTACCCCTTCCTTCGTTTCTATTTTTTATTGTAAGACACGATCGAAGAAACTAAGCTGCCCAGGCTGGGCCTGAATTATAATCCTGCTGCCTCAGCCTCCCAGAGTTTTAGGATTACAGGCCTGCACCACTGCTCATGGATTAGTAGATAGTTTTTATAAGCCATTGATTTTAACCAATTTTTACAAACAGAATGTTACTTATAAGCCCAATGTTGGGAAAAACAAAGAAATAAAACATGCCTACCTTCTGTGTTTGCAGCAGCGATGCACAAGGGATGAGGGCATAAAGTCCTGAATGGAGAAACTTCACCCCACCCTGAACACTTTTTGGCAGATGTTCTAGATTCCCCCAAAGGCTCACAGGACTTTTGAATGTAGTTTGAAAGCAATCAATTCATATCAGATATTCTCAGATTGGGCTGACATGTTTCCTGGTATATTTTATGTCCCGCATGTCATTTAACCAGTGTGGATAAAGTGTAAAATTTGCAAACCAGGAACATGTGCAACACTCTTGCTTCATCCCTGTGTCTGTAGCTGGGGGCAGTTGCTGCCCCTGCTCTGTGCTTGGGAAGCCCGAGAGATACAAAGATAGGTATAAATCACATTCTACCTTTGGGTTTGGGTGCTTGGTGTGTCATGATGTGCAACCCCTCTATCATGAAAATCCTATATTCTGAATGCTAGAACATATTTTCCAATAACACTTGGAAATTAAGTAATGAGAACAAGAAATGCTCACCTATGAAAATTCTAGGGTTGATAGGGCATATTTACAAACCTGTAAAATAGTGCTCTAAATGCAGATCTTAAATTTTTATGGTGGGGGTAAAGGAGCATCACCAAAATCAGGGAGCAGCTCTCACAGAGGTGCAGCAATGGGCTGCTGATCACGACAGAACAGAGCGCCTCACATGATTTCTCCTTTTCTTCTTCTGCTTCTTCAGGATCACTTGCATAGACAATTGTTCACAGCGTAAGATGCTTCTGTTTTACATGACTTTCATTCTAGGGACGGGCAGGACTATAACAAACCCTTCAGTTGTTCCTTACCAGAAATTGAAGAGACTGAGTTGAAAGATAAGAGTATATTTCCTCTCCCCAGGCTACAAACTGCTGATTATCTGTTCAGGTCTCCTGAGCTACTGGAGCAGCAGCCACAGTGTAAAGGGTATCGTGTGCAGTGAGGGGGAGATTTGGTACCCAAGGAAATGAAAAAAAATATTAGAACTGTTATTATCTGTACTTACAATAGAAGTACTGCATGGCAGATAGCAGTACTCGAAGTTCTCTTTTTTATTTATCTTGTGTTATATCTTCTGAACAAAACCAACATGTAGACAACTGAAGCTTGTTCTAATAACAAAATCATCCCCTGAAATGAAATTTTTGACAAACCAATCATTCTCTGCAGCCAAACTATTCTTTTTCATATAAAATATGTTTGAAGAACACTTTAATGAATGTTTTGCACTTAGTCATCTACATTATTTTCTTTCTCAAGCAGTCTTCAGTGGCCACAACAGAACAAAGTTTTCCTGGAAGCTGTAAAATATTTCCTGGCATGTTATTAGTGTAAGATTCCTAAGAAGGCAAAGAATAAAACCTGACAACGAATAGGGACTAAAATGGCTTTTCTTCTCACAGTAAAATGAACAGACTGGAAATTTTGTGATTGCAGTTTTTGACACTAGCTGAAAGTTTGAGTAAGGGTGTGCCAAGAGAATTTTCTGCAAGAACTAAAAAAAATAATCTAAATGCTAATTTGACTCCTAATGGATGAAAACGTACCTTGCCTTGTTCAAGGCCATTGTCTTTTAGTGGGACATGCGAGCTGGGCACACAGTGGAGAGAAGGAAGAAGCCTCCAGAGTTACCCAGAAAAGTCAGGGCTTTTGTGTGCTGCACTTTCCCCAGATCAGGCCAAGCTCTCCCTCTGTCCTCAGCTTCTCTACACCCGAACTGTTTGTACATAATTAGACTATGAGAAACAAACCAGACACATAGGTAAAATACTCCATCATTTCTCTTGTGTGAGAAACAAACCAAAATGAGAGACAGGAGAAAGCAAGGAGATAGATCTCTCCAGTGGGGACGGGACCAGGGATGGAGCAGGGCGGGCAGCAGGGGAGGGGATGGTGATAGCAAAAAGGCTCTGACACACACTGTGTAGAAGTATCACTTCCACACGGGGAAGGCAATATCACCCATTGCAAATTTGAACTAATACAGAACAAATAATATTTGCATTCTGTCTTTAGTAGAGTAAAATGATCACTATGTGCTGAACATCATCTTTATTTTCTGAAAGCAGATTTTAGAAACCGTGTGGAGGATGCAAGGCCAAGGGCAGTGAGGTACTGGCTCAGCTAAACTCGGCTCTGGTAAGGCAAGGAGCGCATCTGCTTGCTTGTCTTGGGTTCCACGGGCCCAGTACGCTGCCTGGTGCTGCTTGTGTGTTCTCGCGTGAAGGCATGAGTGCAGCGTGTTGGCGATGAAGAGCATGGTGAGAGGGGAAGAATGAGCTCAAGGTGCCCAGCGCCTTTGTGGTGTTCAGGTGTCTGGGTTCAGAGCCGCTGTCTCACTTACCGGTTCCTAGGCAGCTGTTCGTGTGGGCTCTTAAAGGCGTAAGAAACACTGCTAGAAAAGTTATTCAACATACTAACGCCGCATTTCCTAAACTGTCTCTCATCAAGCACTAGTTTCTGTTCCTGTGGGTGCATTCTGTTGCAGGCCAGTCCTTTGGGGAGATGTAATAAAGGTGAGAGGAATGAAAGGGGGGAAGCATGTGAATACCAGTTTACTGATACCTTGTTACTAGTTTCTGCGAATGTAAACTTACCCTGTAAAATTACCCTGAGAGTCCATCAGTATCTCCTCCATTTCTCTGCTCAGACTGCAGATTGGTAACAGGAGTTGTATGCACAACACCAGTCTGCAGAATGCACTTTTAGAGGAATGAAACAAAACATGCCCTGAGTGTCTCTGCGGAGGTGGAATGACCTTGGTGTCCCTGAAGCTACTGGAACAGAGAAATGGGAGGCAAGAGCAATTTAGGGAACCGGAGCTTTGAATGTCAACCTCACCTTCTCAAATACAGGCAGAAAGAACCCCAAAAAAACATCTACCAATGCAGCTATTTGCAAAATAATTTCCAGTGAACTGCAAACAAAATTAAGCACAAATGAAGGCAATTACGACGTTCCAGTACCTCAGCCCACACCTGCTAAGCACAAAGGCTGTGTCTGAGTAGAGTTAAAACAACTGGCAATGTTAGCATTTACAATTTTTACTTCTGTAATTTTGTTATATGCAAGAGTTTTCATGTATTACGATTTCACTTTATTTTAGATTATAATATTTTATAGGTTCCTGTCCATGCTATAGTGTGTGATTTATATTTAAAATTGAAGTTTTTCACTTCTAAATATTATATATGTCAAAGTTTTGCTTTGAGTTCTAATTGCACTAAATTGTAGCCATTGTGCACATTGATATTTTGATAAAAATGTTGAGATTTTCTTAGCTGTGTAATAAATGTATAGTTAATATCTGCTACCATATTTGTTTCTTTTTATTAATATGATGTTTCTCTCAGTTCCTGTTAATAATTTTCCTTCAAATTATATTTTTCCAAGTGCAATTAACTTTTTGCCCATATTTGTGCAATATAACTATGTCCACTCTTTCTATTAGCTTTATATTATGTAACTTAGGTTACATTACTTACAATCTACAAATTACATTTCAAAGATTGAGCATTTTCTGGTAACTAATACATGTTTTGGACAAACATTACCTCATTCTCTGTATTTCGCATCCTACTAGACAAGAGAAAAAAATTGACTTAATGTCAACAGGGTCATATGTAGGGAGCAGTTCAGCAATGATCTTGTTTCTAAAACAGGAAAAAGAGAAAAACAATAGAAAAAACAAGAAAACAGATATCTTGGTCACTGTTCTCTCCTTGTTGAGACAAAATGCTCAACACCCGGAATGAAGAAAGGAAAGGTTTATTTAGCTTACAGTTTGTGGAAGTTTCAGTCCGTACTTGTCTGGTTCAGAGGCAGAGTGGCACATGGCAGAGGGCAAATGTTCATGGCAGCAGAGCACAGCAAAAACAACCAGAGCAAATGGGAGGAATAGCGGCAAGCAGTCTCTTTTGCCCCCTTACACTGTAAGCAGGCTATTCCCACCCAGGGGGTGTATAGCACTCACACAATCTCCATGCCCTCCTCTTGCACAGGCTCAGGTTGTATAGGAAGTAAGCATCCTGGCTTCTTGCTGAGTCACTCAGCCAAACCTGTAGACTCCCCAGGTTGACACGATGTATCAACCATAACAACAGAATTCTAGAAAGTACCAGTAGCCTGAACCAGACACAGGTTCAGGGAGGGAAAACAAGGACTGTGACAGCTGACTGATGAGAGGAGGTAAATAAATCTGATGGTCATTTTCTTAGGAAATTTTGTGTATAACTTTCCTATTAGGTACTGTTTGTGATTACACATCACCACATACTGAAAATAAACATTCTTTAGTCAGAAGGCTCGATATATTGTGGTGAAAACTATTTGAAGGAATAACTGAGAAAGAAGAAAGAAAGAAAGAAAGAAAGAAAGAAAGAAAGAAAGAAAGAAAGAAAGAAGGAAGGAAGGAAGGAAGGAAAGAAAAAGAAAGAAAGAAAGAAGAGAGAAGAGAAAGAAAGAGAAAGGGAAAGAGAAAAAGAGAAAGAAAGGAGAGAGAGACTGATGTGCCTAAAAACAGACCTTGGTAGCAAGAAATTCCCTGCCTGACAGCAAAGGAGGAGGGATATTTAACAGGGATGATGGGAGGCTTTTCAGTAAGTACGCTTCCAGATCTCCGAGAAAACATGCTTCCTGGATTCAGGTGAGTCAGAGGCCTTTGGGAACCTGGCTAAGAGCATTAGGTTGAAAGTCTGAGGATATCTCATCTCACGCCCTCCATTTCCTTTTCCAAGTTCAACTTAGAAAGCAGAAGCATTTTGTCGTTCCTTTCTGTTTTTAAAGCAACAGTCTGAAACCACTGCATGATTTTCTAGGAAAGGCAGAACCTGACCCCATTTCCCCATTATTTTCTAGGAACAAAAGGATATCAGGAAGAACAGCCAAGTGTCTCTGACCTGGTTTTGGGGGGTGTCGCGTGAGGAAAGGCTTACACAAAAGGCCAAAGAGCCAAGGAAATTCATTCCCTCCTTTAGCAGAGAGGAGGTTTTAACCACAGTCCCAGGGCTTGTAATTCACCACATCCAATTTCTCCTCCCTGAGCTCTGCTACTGTTTCTCTTCTGTTTTGAATTTCTCACAGATTACAAAATAGGTACGTTCTGAACTTTAAGACTCGTGTATTTGCCTTAAAATTTTCTTAGAGCTCATCTTGTGCTGTTATTTATACTTCAAGGCTGCTGGTAAACTGCAGGCACAAACACTGCATATCTTCACAGAACAAGGCTCTGCTGATGACCCACATTCTACCACAGCTTGCCACTGCTGATGCTCACACCCACGTAATAGTAAGGGAAGGTGTGCCTCCCCGAGGGGTTGCATGAGGATGGGCAAAAACTGACAAATACCATTTCTATGTGCGAAAACAATAGGCAACTTTGGGTAAGTAGACCTAGAAGGGAAACAGTAAGATTGTCTTGCTAGCATTTATTTCCATGCTATTAAATCCATTTAAAGTACATTCTCTTTGAGAAAATTTTATGTACTATGTATGGAATTTTCAATCAAATTAAGTGACAAGATCAATAAAACAAACAAAAAATTGAATAATATTTCCACAAGGATTCTGATTAAATTCCACATAACAAACTCACACAGAAGTTAAGAATAAGTTTATATCATACTCACATTGCATACTCCTAACCAATTAAATATTTCAAAATTGTAGCTACAAATTATCTCCTGATAGTGTCTTGGTTACTTTTCTCTTGTTGCTGAGACCAAATACCTGATGCCCAAAATTAAGGAAGGAAATGTTCATTTAGGTTACAGTTTGTGGAGGTTTCAGTCCATACTCAGCTGGCTGTGAGGCAGAATGGCATATGGCAGAGGGCAAAAGTTCATGGCAGCGGAACAGCCAAGCACCAAAAGCAAAAGAGAGGAGTAGCAGAGAAGAGCAAGCCTCTTTCTCTCCCTTGTATTTCAGACAGGCTACCCCCACCCAGGAGGCAGCACTCACGTAATCTCCATGCCCTCCTCTTGCTCAGGCTCAGGATGAATACAAAGTAAGCACCTTGTCTCCCTGCAGAATCACATAGTTAACCTTCTAAACTTCTCACACTGACACAATGAACAACATCTTAGAGCAGGAAGGACATGTCCTTTTACCCCAGGATGCAAAACTGCTGAGTCACTGAGCCAAACCTCTAGAATTCCCTAGTTGACACAATGTATCAACCATAACAGATAGGGAAAATATTCTTTTGATAGGGAAAAGATATAAATAAAATAAAACATTTAAAGAGATCTTTTACAAGTCCAAAATCATTAAAGTTTTTCTGTGATCATGTGTTTTCAAACATTTTATTGTAATATCCATTGTCACATAAAATCTTATGCAAAAATGTTATTTATGAAAAGGTAGAATTGGAATTATATTTATTATTTACTTTCTAAGTTCAAATTCAATCCAGTCATTTGAAAATTTGTGATTGTAGATTAAGTTTAAGAATTTTCTTAAGTGTCAGTATATAATTACATTTTATATTTTCTTCCCATTGAACAGCATTATGAAAATACTGATACAGGCAGGTAACACTGGTTTTTGATATTTTTTGCAACTGAAAGCTATTAAAATATCATACATTGAAATCTTGAAGTATCTTTCAAACAAATTAATGTGCAAGTTTATTTTCAAAATTGATTTACACATATATGTATTTTTTTGCTTTGTCTATGGAGAGGGGCTGGGAGTAATGATCCCCAAAATACAGTACATACCTACAGGTCAGGAATCTGGTTTCTAATATAATTTTCCAATAAAAGTTATTAAGGGTCCCTGGAAAAATTACTGATTCTAAACCTGGAACAGGAAGTATTTAACATCCCTAGAACATTTTTTAAAATTTTATTTTAAAGACAAAAGAATGGAGACATACAAACCAGAATAACACAAAAACAACACAGGAAATACAAAATTATAGAGAAGATATTAGGGAATTACCACTAAATACTGTATTACATAATATTATCTTCATATTTGTTAACACAAAAACAACAAACAAAATACAAAATTATAGAGAAGATAGTAGGGAATTACCACTGAATACTGTATTACATAATATTATCTTCATATTTGTTACTCAGTTATACTTATTATGGCTTGTTCAATTAATCAATTTTCTTCACCCTCATCTCTGTTGTTCTGTCATCCAATCAGTCATCTTCCCTCTGATAATAACTGTACTTTTTGGTTTATTTACTCCCTTGGGCTCTCACATTGGGGAGAGACATGGCTGCTTCAAATTATGATGTAACAAATGTGTGCACACAAATTGCTATGGCAGGAGGTGGAAAAGCACCCATCCTCAAAGATGGTAGATAGGCAGGAATCAGGTTCGCTATGGTCAAGCCCCCACTGACAAGCCCTCAAGGCCATCAGGGGTCTAGTTGGAGTGAGAAGGACGTGGGCCGTGTGGTCCACCTCCATCTGCAGCTCTCTCTTACTGTTGTGCTCCGGTTCCCTGATTGTTCCTTGGCGGGCTCCCTGGGAATTGCTGTGGCCCTGGGATCGCTGCCGCTGCTCTCTGCTGCTCTCTGCTGGTAGTTGCTCACACAGTGGAGAGGTAGTAGGCCACAGCCTTAGGGCAGGTGTAGAGCTGGTCATGATTGGCTGTGTGCTCATTGCTTTGACTCCACCTTGCCTCCATAAACTGATTAGCAAGGTTGCTGCAGAGTGGGGATTCTGTTTTAATGGCTGTTGTAACTCTCATCCTCAAACTGGGTTTGACAATACCTCCTGACCACTGCTGCCTCTTTTCTGGGCTGCACTTTCTCCTCTCCATTCCTGGACCAGCTCTTGGAACTCCACTCTCCTGTGGCCAAGCTGGGAGGCTCCCAGGAGCACAGGCCTCCAAAGCTGAAGCTGCAAGTGCCTGAATGAGGGGGTAGGCCAAGGGTGTGTATGGAGTGGTGACTTCCTCCTTCTCTGCCTCCTCTTCCTCTCACTGTGCCATGGCGGCCCTCTGAGTTTTTCCTCCAGCAGAGGTCTTGTTTGCTCTTTCTGAGGGCTTCAATTCTCATTTCAGATCCTTCCTGGGCCCAAGGGACCCACTTCTCTCCTTCTTATCTTTCTCATGTTGCTATATTCCAGTGTCTGGGTGGTAATCCTCTGGGAGGATCTTTCTCTGCTGTTTACCCAGTTGCCATCTTTGCAGAAGTCCCTCTGGAACATTTTAAAGTGCCTTAAAGTGCCAAGAAGGGTATTTTGTTGTGCTCAGGCCAAGAAAATCAATTGAAGTTGAAATTGTTCCCAGGGGTCAAAACCTGAGAAGTTTGCAAAACAGCCTGGAACAGTATTGGATTATAACACAAAGTATAAGTTAAGTAGCCATGTATTCATATGCTCACAAATAATGGCTGAATAATTAGAGGAGATTGATGATTATTATGAAGAAAAATTTTAAATAATTATGTTGATATTCTGCTTTCAAGGAAAAGGCACATCAGTCCTTTTTTCTTCAGCAGTTATCTGTCAAAGATAATTGCAGAGGGTGAAAAAAAAGATGAACACCACAGTGGAGAAGCCTGATCACTGCTACTTTAGACAAGCAATGAAGTTAACACCAAAATAATTCATTTTGAAATGGTATGAGTTGTTAAAAATGCCCCTTCATCTCTCCCTTCCACAAAACTCCAAACAGGAAAACATCAAATTTTAGTAGACACTCATCCTACAAAATATCTACCCACTACCTTTCAAAACTGTGAAATCTAAGTCTATGGTTCATTGAACAAATGGAAAAACTTCATAGTAATGATAATAATATGATAATTATTACTAGGAATAAACAACATAAAATGGTCAGGCACATAAAAAATGTAAAAAACCCTGGGACTTCACAAAGTAAAGATGAATAAAATATATCTTTAAACATTAACACAGAATCAAGAGATAAATTCTCCCTCTGTTAATATATTATTTTAAAGAGATATCAATAAAAATCCCATAGAGGTTTTTCTGGAGCTGATCGAGTCAACAGGGAAAAATAAATGTATAAAAATAGCTGGTGTTTGGTATTAGAATGCGGTTGGCTTCATAAAATGAATTTGGAAGTACTCTGGCTAGTTTTACTCTTGCAAGAGTTTTGGCAGAGTCTTCTGGGGATGTGATGGAATTCTCACATGAAGCTGTCTTTGTTGACAGGTTTCTGACAACTGATTCAGCTTCCTTATTTGTCTGTGGTCTAAGTATTTTTAAAATTTTCTCTCGATTCTGCTTTGGTTGGCTCCTTCTATGAATGTATTCATTTCTCCTATGTTATCAAATTTATTGTTGTATAATTGTTCATAGTTATGATCCTTTTATTTCCGAGACATGTTGTAATGTCTCCTCTTTCATTTTTAACTTTATTTAAGAGCCTTGTTCCTTTTTTCTTTTAGTTAATCTGTTTGTGAATTTTATTTACTTTTCATAATACTGTTTAGCTTTGACATTTTTCCTGTCAGTTTACTCTGTATTTGATTTAATTCTGCTAAATCTTCATTTGGCTAAATTTCAGTTTAGTTTTTTCTTCTTGCTTTAGTAACTGAAAGTGTAGAGTCAGATTGCTTAGTTTAGACTTTGCTTCTTTTTTAGGGTGTAGGTGTTCATTGCTATACATTTCCCTCCTAACACTACTTTTGATGCATTTCTAGGTTCTAATAGGATATGTTTTTGTTTCACTGATCTAGAAATACTTCTTATATTTGCCTTTATTTTCTCTTTGACCCGATGTTCATGTACGAGTATGTCTAGTTTTAACATACTCATGACACCAAACTCGTGTGATTCCTCAATGTACTGTTGAATTGTTTGCTAGTACTTGGTTTAAATATTTTTACATCTATATTCACTAGTGATATGAGTCTATAATTTGCCTCTTTGTGATATCTTTGTGTGACTTTGGTATCTCAGTTATACCAACCCGATAAAAAACTTGGAAGTATTCCTTCTTCTCACTCATATGTGCAATATAAAATAAACTCATAAAAGCAGAGACTAGGTTGGTATTTGCCAGAGGCTGAGTGAGAGGGTGGAGAGATTGTTGTCAAGGGCTGTAGTATTTCAATTATATGAGGAAATTCATGGAGATCTAGTGTAAAATACTATAAGTAATATATTACGTCCTTGAAATTTGCTGAGAGTAGATCCTAAGCATTATCACTACATATGCCCCCCACATGAAGATAGTAACTGTGTAAGATTATGACTATGTTAATGAACTTTATTGTAGTGATTAGTTCATAATACATGTATAAAATGATGAACTTGTGTACTATAAATGTATAGCTTTTTCATTGTCAATTTTACCTCAATAAAGAGAGAAACTATACCTAGCACACCATTGCACAAAGCAGAAATATGAGTAGGGCTAATTTTTAGATGCATTGAACATAAGACACAGCCCCAGCCCCTATAGTTGTAAAGAACACTACATCAATGAGCAAGAGCAGAATTAGACCCAAGTACATACACAAATGTGGTAAAGGAATATTGCAAATTACTGGGCTTTTAAGTAAATGGTATTGGGACATTTGAATAAACATTTTGAAAAATAAATTAGATGATTTCCTCAAAACCTACATAAAAGGAACCCAAATGAATCAGAGATGTCATTGTGACATATGAAACTGTCCAAGTACTCAAAATTTGAATGGATTCTTTTATTATAAGTGTATAGAGAAGAACTTTCTAACTATAAATAAAAATTAAAATGCATTTTAAAAAATTATTCCTTTTGACTTCATAAATATTTTGATCTATAAATATTTATATATTCATGATATAGACAATATTTATATAAAAATATTCTTATGAAATTGATAATAAATAACATATATGTAATTTTCATGGGAACAAAATGTACGTCATAAACAAAATCAAAAGGCAAATGTCAAGCTACAAGAAGATATTTGCAACATGCACGACAGATGGAGAGTCAGTGCTCCCAATATATAAACACCTTTTAATAGTTGTAAAAGAGAGAAAACATAGAAAGGCGAGTGGTTTGCGTGATGTGGAGTTATAGACACACGTGCACACACACAGAGGATTTTAAAATATTTTAATATATACACAGTTCCTCAAATTCACTCATGGAAATACTAACATGTTGTGCAAAATGTAAGGGTTTTAGCTGTTCTGTGAGGGGCGTGTTGGCCAAGGGGAAGGTGTCGGGAAGCAGCCAGTCCCACAGGTTGCAAGGGACACTAAAACACTGCAGCCCTCCAAAGTCTGGAAATCTGTCTGTTGGCTTTTGATTGGCTCGTCTTTATTTTGAGAATTAATTCTGAAGATATGCTTCCAATAGGGAAGCCTCACCCAAAGTCATTCAGTGAAACTCCTTATAATTGTCAGTCATTACAAATGACTTAAACGTCCAATTATAAGAGACGGATTGAATAAAATATGAGGCAAGGTTCTTTAATGGCCGCAAAACCTAGTTAACAAAATTTGATGGAAATCAAACTGCCTAATTTCAAACTGCCTGACTATATACTGTTTATTAATTTCAAAGCATAAATAATAGTTGTGGAGAATTTGGGGGACAGTGTAACTTTGCGAGCAAAATCAACATCACCAGTAAAAGGCAAACAGACACTGAATGTCTGCAAATGAGGTGTAATTTACAGGCGACCAGGTTGTTTAAGTCATATTCCAGCAACCTGAAATGCATAACGTGATTTTAACTGTGAAGAGCCATCCAGACCAAAATGAACTGAGGACCATCTTGTAATAACTGACCAGTTTCCTTTAAACCATTAATGTTATGAAATACAAAGTAAAGCAAGGAACTTTTCCAGACTATCAAAGATTAAAGAAACATTATTAAAGGCAATATGTAATACTTAAATAGAAGGGTTACTATATACGTGCCTCTAAATAGTACAGTGATAATTAGTGAAATGGAAATATGATTGCAAGTTAAATAAAAGCATACTGGCAATTATAATTTTGCTGATTTTGCAACAGTACTGTGATTATAATAAGAATCTTTTTAAAACTTCCTTTGTTTTCCTCCTCATGTTATATCTCTCTGTATTCACATATATATATATAGAAGACCCTGACAAAGGATGTAACTTTCCATTTTATTTTTCATACAGAGTTCAAAGAACATAAAAATTCTTTATATTTAGTCAAGTATTTCCTGTGCTTGCTGTTCTTTCACTGATGGAGTTAACGGTTTACCTTGGCTATGATTTTCCTTCTGCCTGATGACTTCCATTGGCACTTTTTTACAGGGCCAGAATGGCTGACAACAATTTTTCTTAGTTTTTGTTTAGCTTAATATCTTTACTTCATCATCATCACTGGCAAATATTTTGCTGGGTAACGAATTCTGTGCTGGCAGTTTCTCTTCCATCAGCATTTTCAGGATTCTTTGTTCGTCTTTCTTTCCTTCTCAGTCAGCCCGTTCATATCCCATTTCCCTTTACATGCAATGAATGAGGATGTTTTTGCTTTAGTTTTAACTTAAAATAGTCTAATTACAGTACAGCCAGATATGGTCCTCTTGTTTATCCAGTTTTGCTTTGACAAGCTTCTCAAATCTCTAACGTCTTTAATAACTTTACCTGTTTAGAAGTCTTCAGAACCCACTTTTCCACCATCATCTCTCTTTTCTCTCTTTGGGTGTCGTAGCAAATGGGTGGCGAGACCTTTGTTGCTGCCTCACACTGCTCTGAAGCTTTGCTTTTGATATTCCTTCTTTAAAGTATTTCATCTGTCTATTCCTCAAACTGGATGCATTCTGAGGATCTATCTTTAACATCACTGACTCTTCTCTTACCACCATTCTACTATGAAGCCTATCTAGTAAAATCTCTACTTTAGATAATGTTGTAGTCCAGGTTTGCAAGGGAAACAATTGAATATGGGACACATAATTTATAGGGTTATTTTATAAGAGTCACCCCAATAGTCAAATACAAAAGAGTGCAAGAATCTGTCCACACACTAAAAACCCAAAGAATACAGATGAGGGCCTGGATCTCATGGCAAAGTCCTGCCCAAATCCAGCTAAACACCTAGAGCCCTTTGCAATACACCCACAAGGCCAAATGGAGGGTATGGGCCCACACAACGTCTCCCGCAGGCCTTTCTCACAGCTCTGCACTGGGAAGACCCGAAGGTCAGCAGTGGAAGCTAGAAAGTCTGTGCCAGTGGGATGACTTACTTTGAAAAGAATAAAAACCAATAAAAATGATACAGCATTTCAAAACAGATGATAGGAAATTAATAATGGCTATTATATTGGATATTGTCATCTTCAAATTAGTTGCTCAGATTAGCAGATATAGGCATGCAAGATTGATCAAACAGTATAAGCACTAAGTGTTCCTTTCAATAAACTGATAGGAATTAGCAGCACAATTATTTTATCTATCTTGTGCGTGAGTGTGTTTTCCCTTCCTTCTCTCCTTTCCCCATTTGTTATTCTTTCCCTTTGAGCAGTTTCTTTCCCTTTCACACTATATATTGTACTTTTTGATCTTTAGATTTTAAACAGGAAATTTATTTTAGAAATTAACTCATGCAGTACTGTCTGCCAGCTGAAGACCAGGCAAGTTGATAATGGAATTCAACCTCTGGCCAAAGGCCAACGAGTGGAGAAAGTAGAGGGCCGGTTCCCAGTGGGGGCTAAAGAGGGTGGCGGGACTACGGGTGCGTGTTCTGGAGTCCAGGGCCCAGGAGCCTGGAGTTCTGATGCTCTCTGATGCAGGGGAAGATGAAAGCCCCAACTCAAAATCAGAAAGAGAATTTTCCCTTCTTCCATATGTTTTTTCTCTTTTCCAATCAGCTCCTGGGAAGCTGCATAATGTCTTCCCACACTGGTGAGGAGGAGTGCATCTTTTTAGTCAATCTACTAATGCCAATGTCCTTCAGAAACACAAGCTCAGACAAACTCAAGAAGTGCTTCACCAACTTTCTGAATATCACTCAGATGGACTTATACCCATACCCTCTCAAGTAACCGTGGGTAGTGGAGTACAACTGCACATTTAAAGTTTTAGTGATTGCTTTAATCTCTAGTGATTGACTGAGGTGTGTATTATAGAAAGAAATACAACATTTTCCAGCAAAACTTCACCTACTTTTTCAGAGAACTTTGTTTTTGGTTGTGGTGGTGCTGGGGATTGAACCCAAGGCCTTGAGCGGGTTAACATGCATTCTACCATCGAGTTACATCCTCTAGCCCGATTTGTTCAGATCATCTTGATAAGGCTTTGTTTTATTTGCTTTGGGAAATATTTACTTATAAAACTTTTCAAAATTTCTAAAATGTGGAATAATTTGTGTTTTTCAGCCAAAGATAATTAAATTTCAATGTTTCAGAGCTCTTCATGTGAGGCAATCCCAGGGGCTTGACTTCAAAAAAAGAACTTACTAGAAACAAATTAAGATGATCTCACTTGATTGTATAACTACTGAGAATATGATGGGGTCATGTTGATGTGGCCATGGGTATGTGGGTTCAAATGTAGAATTATTACACCTATTACCCATCCATGGCCCTCTTTATCTTGAGACATGACAAATGTTGGCTTGTTAAAGACCTACAAGTATTGAGATGTTACTGACATAAGGGGATCTCCTTCGTGAATGCCAACTATGCTGAGCTGTGCCATTTCCATGGAATAAAATTAGTTAACATCCAAATGATGCTTGATTGAGTAAAGAAACTACTTGGTTAAGTCTGGATATGAAAATTCAGTGAAGAAAGAATATTTAGATTCTTCAGTGACAATGAAAGTGATGAAAGAGGGATTAAATTTGCATTGCCTTAGTAAGTAGTTTCACAATTTAGTGGAGTTGATTGCTAATGAAATTAAACAGACCCGGGGGTAGGCCTTCTAACTATTTTGTATATCTTTTTAGTAATAGAAGAGATAGATAAGATGTCCAAGAGGGACCATTTTCATGTAACAAGGTCCCGTTTTCAAGTTACAAGGTGCCCCATGTAAACATTACATATCATAATGGTTCAGGAATTTTTGGCCAAATAATCTCATATTCTAACACATAACAGTGGCTGGGGTTTGTAAATGTGTTCAAAAGATCACAAAATTATGATATACTGTTACAATTTTGGTAAATGACTATAGAATATTTCATACTAATTCTGTTGTAGTAAGTGAAGAAACCATTTTTTTCGGTCATATGTACCTGTTATCAATGCATAATAAAGATACATTCTCAGAAACAATTTATGTATTCTGTCTAGCCCTTGAAAGAAAATGTAATATGACAGCTATTGATATATATTCGAAAACCAAGGAATCCAGGTTTTCTTACTTTTATTTTATTTTTATGAGGCATGATAGTTGTGCATCCTTAGGGAGCACGTTATGGTAATTCAACACATGTGTATCATGCGCAGTGACTAAGTCGGGGTAGTAAGCAGTTCTGTCTCTCCAACCGTTACTCACTGCTGTGTTATGGCAATTTTGTACTCTTCCCGTCATTTTTAAATAACTGAAGAGTGTTTCAACCAACAGTAACTCTGCTAAAAAAGGGCTGAAGCAATCCATTCACTCTTGTGCTCCGAACTTCTTTATACGTCCGCTTTGCCAAGCTCTAGAGATTATGTTCTCGCGTAAGACTGATTGATTTGGTATCGTGAATGAGAATATGTGACATCTATCTCTCCTGTTTAATTTAACATAATGTCTTAGTGCCATCTAGGTTGATGCAAATTATCAAATTTCATTTGCAATCACTGAATAATATTCCATCACGTAAATATACCACATTTATTTTTCTTCAGCCATTGAAGGGCACCTGGATCTTTTCAATAGTTTGCTGTGATAAGTACTTCTACATCAAACGGGAATGCAAATACATCTTTGGCATAAAGATTTTATTTCTTTTGGATACATATTCATTGGTGAAATCATACAGTAGTAATTCAAATTTTACATTTTTAGGACTGCTCATACTATTTTACATAATGGCTTTACCAGTTTGCCTTCCTACCAACAATATATTGCAATTCTATTTTCTCCACATTCTTGGCAGCATTTGTTATTTTTTGTCTTTTTGATAATAACTATCAAGATTAGATAATTATGGGTCATTTATCTCACTGTGGTAGTGATTTGCATCTGTCTGATGGTTACAACAATAAGCAGCTTTTCGTCTACTAATTGTTTGACATTTGTTATGTCTTCTTCAAAGAAATATTTGTTTAGGTTTTGGTTTGTTTATTTGTTTGTTTGAGTCAAGGATTCTCTCAGAAGTTCAGGCTGACCTTCAACTCACTTTGTAGCCTAGGTTGGCCTCAACTCCCAGTGATCTTCCTGCCTCCCGAGTGCTGAGAGTACAGGTATGTGCCACTATGCCTGGCCTTGTTTACTTGTTTTTTTTTTAATTTTAAAATTAAAACAATGAACACATAATAACAAAGAGACAGCTACTTACAAAGTAGCACAAAAACAATACAATCAAAACTGAATTATAGACAAGGTGACAGGGAATTAACAATGGTTGTTGTATTACATATTGATAACTTCAAAGTATATACTCAGAAAAAAATACAGACATGCAAGATTGATCAAGCAACTAATCATTAACTGTTCCTTACAATAAAGTGACATAAATCAGTAGTACAACTATGTTAGCTATCCTATATGTACATACAAACACATATAATTATCCCTTTCTTCCTTTTCTCTTTCCCCTCATCCCATTTGATCTTTACTTTTGAGCAGTTTCCTATCATACCTGCTAATTTATATTCACACTTTCAGGTTATTACACTGGTGATATAATACGTTGCTTACACATGCACATCTGATTTACTTCACTTATGAGTATGGTCTCTAATTGTGACTATTTACCTATAAAAGCCTCAAGTCTGTCTTTCTTTATACCTAATATTCCATTATTTAAAAATGCCACAGTTTTTTTATCCAACCCTCAGTGGATGGACATTTGGGTTGCTTCCATGATTTAGCTATTACAAATTGTCTGCTAAAAACATGGATGCACATATATTGCTGTGATATGATATTTTCAGATTTTCTGGGAAAATATCCAGAAGGGGAATAGCTGGGTTGAATGGGACCTCTACACTTAGTTTGCTTAAGAACCTACAAATCGATTTCCACAGTGGTTTCACCAGTCTACATTCCCACCAGCAGTGGAGAAGAGTTCCTATTTCTCCACAGCCTCGCCAGCATTTGTTATTGGTTGATTTCTTAATGATAGCCATTCTTACTGGGGTAAGATGAAATATCAATGTTGTTTTAATTTGCATTTCTCAAATGACTAAAGATGTTGAACATTTTCTCATATGCTTATTTTCCATTTGTATTTCTTTATCTGAGAAGTGTGTATTCATCTCAGATATCCATTTTAAGACTGTGTGTCTGAATTTGGAGATGTTCATGTTTTTTAATTCTTCATACATTCTAGATAGAAGACCTTTGTCCGAGGGACAGTCAGCTAAGATTTTTTCCCTATTTGTGGGTTTTCTTTTTACTTTGCTGGTGATTTCTTTAGATGTGCAAAAAATTTTCAGTAAGGTGAGGTCCCAGTTACTGATTCTTCGAAGTGTTTCCCTTGCAGTTTGATTTTTGTTCATGAACTCTCTGCCTACTCCTATGTCTTCAAGATTTTTACCTACTTTCTCTTACAATAGATGTAGTGTATCTATTTTAATATTGAGCTCTGTGACCCATTTTGACTTGAGTTTGATGTATGGTGATAGACTTGGGTCTATTTTTCAGTCTTTGGCAAGTGGCAAGTGAATTTTTCCAGCACCATTTTTTAAAGAGACTATTTTTCTTCCATTGAGCTTGTTTGACCTCTTTGTCAAAAATTAGGTGGCTGAGTGTGTTTGTGGTTGTGGTTGCATATTCCAGTCTGTTCCATTGATCCTCAGGTCTGTTTTGTACCCAGTACCACGTTGATTTTATTACAGTAGCTTGTAGTATAATTTCAGGTCAGGGATTATGATTCTACCTGACTTATCTTTGTTGTCCAATAGCTTGATTTGCTATTCTAGGTCTCTTATTGTTCCAGATGAATTTAAGGATTGTTTTCTCTAGATCTGTGAGGTATGCTAATGGAATTGTAATGGAAATTGCATTGAATATGTACAACAATTTTGGCAGTATGGCCATTTTCACAATGTTGGTTCTTCCCATGCATGAGCAAGGGATATTTTCCACATATGAAATTCCTCTTTGATCTCTTTTTTCAGGCTACTATAGATTTCATTAAACAGATCTTTTCCTTCTTTTGTTAGATTGATTCCTAAATATTTCAATTTCTTGGATGCTATTTTTAAAGCTATGGTTTCCTTAATTTCTCTCTCAGTCTGTTTGTTATTTGTGTATAGGAATGCTATTGATTTTGGGGTGTTGACTTTGTATCCAGCTACTCTGCTGAATTTGACAGTTACTTCTAGAAGTCTTCTTGTGGAGGTTTTGGGGTCTTCCATGTAAAATATAATGCCATCTGCAAATAGCGATAGTTTTACTTCTTCCTTTCCTATCCTTATTCCTTTTATTTCTCTCTCTTATCTAATTGCTCTGTCTAATGCTTCCAGAACTATGTTGAATAGGAGTGGTGACAGTGAACATCCTGTCTTGTTCCTGACTTTAATGCAAAAGCTTTCAGCTTTTGTCCATTTAGTATGATGCTGGCTGTTGGGCTGTTGTTTTGTAATACATGGCTTTGATCAGATTGAGGTAGAGGCCATCTATTCCTATTTTCTCTAGGGCTTTTAACATGAATGCATGTTGGACTATGTCAAAAGCTTTCTTCTGCATATATTGAGATGATCATGTGGTTTTTGTCTTTGACTCTATTGATGTGGTGTATTACATTAATTGATTTGTGAATATTGAACCATCCCTGCATTCCTGGAATGAATCCAACCTGGTCATGGTGTATAAGTTTCCTTATGATTCGCTGCATCCTATTTGCTAGTATTTTATTGGGTGTTTTGCATCTATGCTCATTAGGGAGATTAGCCTATAGTTCCCTTTCTTGGTTGGGTCTTTCTCTGGTTTTGGTATCGGTATAATACTTGCCTCCAGAAATGAGTTAGGGAGAATTGCTTCCTTTTCAATTTCACTGAAGAGTTTAAGGAGTGTTAGCATTAAATCTTCACTGAATATCTTATAGAATTCTTCTGTGTATCCAGCATGGCCTGGGCTTTTCTTTGTTGGTAAATTTTTAATGACATTTTCAATCTCATTAGTTGATATTGGGTTATTCAGGATTTTTATGTCTTCCTGATTCAACTTTAGTAATTTTTACATATCTAGGAATTCGTCTATTTCTTCTGAGTTTTCTATCTTATGGGAGGAAAGATTTTCAAAGTATGTATTAATGATATTTTGAATTTCTGTAGGATCTGTAGTGATTTCATCCTTTTCATTCCTTATTGCATGAATTTGAGTTCTTTCCTTTCTTTTTTGATAAGGTTGGCTGGGGGTTTATCAATTTTATTTATTCTTTCAAAGAACCCACTCTTTGATTCATTTATATTTTGTAGTGTTTTCTTCATCTTAATTGCATTAATTTCAGCCCTGATCTTTATAATCTCCTCCTTTCCTTGGGCTTGATTTGTTCTTCTTTTTCTAAAAGTTTAGGTGCAGCATTAGGCTATTTATTTGTTCTCTCTGTTTTCCTTCTGTGTGAGTTCAGTGCCATCAATTTCCCTCTGAGAACTACTTTCATTGCATCCCATAGATTCTGGTAGGTTCTATTTTCATTTCTGTTTGTTTGTACGTATTTTTTAATTTCTTCTGTGACCCATGGATTGTTCAGGAAGTTGTTGTCTAATTTCCAAGTGTTTATGGAGTTTTTGGAGTTCCTCTTGTCATTAATTTCCAATCTCATTGCACTGTGGTCAGATAATATGCATGGGATAATTTCAATTCTTTTGTATTTAGGTAGGTATGCTCTATGGGCTAGAATATGGTCTATTTTAGAGAAATTCCCATGTGCCACTGAGTATAATGCATATTTTGATGTCGTGGGGTGGAACACTCTGTGTACATCTACTAAGTCCATTTGTTGATGCATTTGGTTCAGGTCTGTTATTTCTTTGCTGATTTTTTGTCTAGTTGACCTGTCTCTTTGTGTCAAAGGGGTGTTTAGTTCCCCTGTTACAATAGTGTTATTAACCATATGGGATTTCATGTCTGTTAACATTTATCTTATGTAGTTTGGAGCTCCAATACTTGGTGCATACGTGTTTAGGATTGTTATCTCTTCCTCTTGCAGCTTTCCCCTAACTAGTATGTAGTGGCCTTCTTTATCTCTTCGATTCTTTTTGATTTGAAGTTTACATTTTCTGCAAACATAGTAGCTACCCCTGCTTTTTTCTGGGAACCTGTTGTGTGGAGAACTGTTTCTCATTCTTTGACTTTCAGCCTATGGATTTCCTTTTGAGTAAAGTGTATCTCCTGTATATGACATTTTGTGGGATTTTGTTTCTTAATCCACTCTTCTAGTCTTTTTCTTTTTACTGATAAATTGAGGCCATATACATTAATGGTTATAATTGGTATATGTTGGCTTATCCTTGTCATGTTATTTACTTGCTGTTGGTTTCCTACTTTTGCTATCTGTTTAATTGCTTACTCTGTTTGAGGATTCCTTTCTATTGTTGTTCTTGAGATTGTGGTCACTTTTTTCTCTGTCTAGAATATCTTTTAGTACTTTTTGTAAAATGGTTTGGCACTCATGAAGTTCTTCAGTTGTTTTTTGTTGTGGAAATATTCTGTTTTTCCATTGAATTTGAAGGATAGTTTTTCAGAATTGATCAGTCTGGGTTGGAAGTTGTTTTGTCTCAGAATCTGTAATACCTTGCTCCAAGCTCTTCTTAATTTCATGGTTTCTGTTGAGAAGTCTGCTGTGATTCTGATGGGCTTTCCTTTATAGGTGATCTGTTTCTTTTCTCTAGCAAATTTTAACATTGTATTCTTTTGCTGGATACCTGGTTTCTTGATTGTTTTATGTCTGGGTGTTTTTTTTATTTGGGTTATGTCTAGTTGAAGTTCTATATGCCTCATTTAACCACACATCAGAATCTTTTTGGGAAATTTTCTTGGTAAATTTTCCTGTATTATTTCTGCAAATATCCTGTGTTATTCAGGTGCTTGTATGACTTGGCTCTTAGCTGGTCCATTAAGCAAAACCCTAATGCAAATAAGTTAGGTGCAAGATTATACCATGGGGGGCCACAGTGGTGTTGTCCAGTCAGAAACTCCTTATTCCCTCCTTAACAGTAATGTAGGGATCCAGCAAATAGGGTTAAGAGGGCTGTTGGTGTATTAAACTTTGTACTGGAAACCATTTTGTTTTAAAAATGTGTATATTCCACCAGCAGGCAGCACATCTCCTGCCACTCACTGCCCAGGAAGCTACATAGCCTGATGCAAACTCCACAGCCAGACAGCCTGTATATTGGATCCACTCCTTCAAGCCCTGCTATGGCTGGGCCGGTTACCTACCCAGTCATTTCATCACTGCTGAGTAAAATGGAGGATAATCATATTTCCCTCATAAATTCCTACTGAGGATAAAAGAAATGAAGCACATGGAAATTGGAACAGGGTCTTCACATGTTACGTGCTATACTACTAGACAGATACTTGCAGATACTTGATACTATTAGAATTAACTTGTTGGCACTCTTCATTTCAGGTTTGTGTCTAGAGGATCCAGAAAGAGTTGGCAGACAGCAAATACACTACTGCTCCAAGGAAGTCATGGCGTGACGACCCAACCCAGGGCCAGTAAGTGACGGGGCTCTGGATCACCCCCAGGAGATGGCCCAGCAGAAGGCACGTGGCACATCCATCTCAGCAAGCTTTTGCCTCAGTGTTACTATGAATGAACCACTCTTCAGAAGTTTGGATGAAAGAGCTATGTCTTCTCTGTAATGTGTGACATAGAGACAAGTCCTGGTGGTCTTTGAATGAAAGATAAGTCATGGATTTTGTGAGCAGAGTTCAAATCAGGAACCAACCCTTTTCAGCTCAGGAAGAATGTGCCAGTCTTCTGTGGTTGGTGGGTCTGATGGGGGCCTCTGCACAGAGTGGCCTGTTTCTGTGCCACTAGCCTGCACTATGCCCACCCATGCTACTCCTGCCAGAGACTGTAAACACTCTCACTCTGCTACATATTCTATAGATGCTAGAATTCTTGTGAGAAGTTTATGGTAGTATAAAATTTCATTTGATCAGGGCAAATTTTAACTTTATAAAATTTATAATTTTATAAAGCCAAGTGAAAGTAAGTATAAACAATAAAATATCATTTTCCCACCCCATTTTGAGAAAATTTATCAAGTGCCCTCCCCTTTATGCCTCCTGTCATTACCAGAGAAATATGTGTATTCTAAAATGCACATCAGCTTTAAAAATAATAAGTTATTTACAACATTTTGTTGGAATTATAAATGAATTTCTCAAGTGTAGATGCAAATTCTCATTTAGTTTTGTGCCCCAGGCCCTAATCCAATATCTAACTCACAGTAGTTATCCAGTGAAAGTTCATTAAATGAATGCACAAGTGAACAAAAATCTTCACAGCTGAGACTTTTTAAAAATTAAAATAGAATTTTAATTTTTAGATATTTTGAGTATCATTCTTAGAGAACGAGGCTAAGCTGCTTGGATGACTTTAGTTTTGAGTTTTAGTGGTCAACAGGTTTGCTTTTCTGAGCACAAATAGACTAGATTAAACAGCGTCTTTCTGTGGAGGAACGGTCCTGCCGAGGCGCGTAGGTGTCTGCATTTACATCAGCCGCCGACACACACTAGGCTCCATGTGCCCCCCTTGGAAACTGTCCTCCTCTCCTCGGTCATTTCTGTTGCCGTCTCTCGTGCTCTCGATGGGCTTGTATTTCCTCAGACACTGTTATCAGGTGTGATCTCCCCAGAGCTTTTCCATCCGAGCATAAACGTCTCTTTCTCTGAGTCTTTGGAAGTCATTACTTACGTGAGCACCATATTACACCGTGTGTGCAGTTCCACTTTGCCCTCGGTTTTCTGTGATTTGTCTCCTTTACTGATACTGAATTTGAGAACAGCGCTGCTCACTGATTTCAGTCATGCTCTGGAGGGCTGTTCTTGTCTGTCCCCTCAGCATTCAAGGAAAGCTTCAGAAACAAGCTCCATAAGCTTTCTAGACACCTTCGACGGCTCTCACAGTGCCTTTGAAGTACTTCTCTGCCTTTCACAAGTAGATGTGACCAGTCACAGAAAGGGAAATCAGCTTTTCTCAGATGTGTAAATCTACTATGCACACAATACGCTAGGTGTTAATTCTTGCAACTCTCTTACTAACCTGTTTTGAAACTCTGTTTTATTGGTTTTTTCTCTCTAATTTTTTTTTTTTTTGTATGTGTGCAACCAAGATTAGGAAAAGACACTAAGGAAGCTACAGTACAAATGATGATTTCAAAAGTTTTTTACTTCTTTTTGAACCCTTGGGTCAGCTGTGACTTTATTAAATCTTTGTCTACAAATCTGCGCATAAGGATAAATTAATTTTTTTCAGAGTTGTCATCAGAATTGATTAAAATACCAGTTATAAATATCTCACATATACTCTACAAAAGTGAGTTTAGCATCACAAAAAGAGTGACCATATTCAATATAATTTAACTAAAATACTGACACCGAATTGTAACCATGAGATAATCAATAATGCTGACCCTGGTGGAAGGTAGATTTATCTATGTGTGTAAATATGTAGTTTTCCAGATATGCTTGTGTGAATCAAGATCTTCTGTGTACTTTTTGGTTTATGTCTTCTGCAGTGAGTGACTGCTTTGAAGATAATCACACACAGAGTGTTAAGTGTTGTTATTGTGCTATAAAATTCTGTGGTATTCTTCATTAAATAAATAGTTGAGGCCACTGATTTAATAGCATAAAGCTCCTCTTGGATGTGTCTTGTCTCCTAGAACTTTGAAATACTGACAAGGATCGTACTGAATCAGACAGACCTGGTTTGAATCTCAGCTACACTGCTTACTACCTCTGTTCTTCTATGAGACACTGACTTCTGCCTTCAATGATCTCTACTGTGACATGGTGTCAAGGTGCTGTGACCCAACATGTGCCGTGTATCACAGTCTTGTATCACGTAAAAATTCCATTAACTTGATGTTTGTTCCTTTGCCTAAGGTTGGATAAAAACAGTTTTATACAATAATTACTAATTGCCACCATCACTTCCCAATGGCTTCTTCTTACCCCTCTAAATATAGCAGTTTATCATCTTCTTTGATTTCTAGTTGTTGAGCAAGTTTGAATCATCACCACTATGATCTTAGCAAAAGCAATTGATAAATATAGTTTCCAGTAACATATGTAGGGAGAATTGTATGAGACTGAACTTTGTTGGGTGCACATATGTGTATTTGTATGTGTGTGCATGTGTAGAGGGATTGGGTGTAATAATTTATGTTTAATAACAATAATATGATAAAATGATCACAAAGAAAATTATTATTATTATTATTTTTTTTTTTTTTTGCCATACTTGGGATTGAACTCAGGACCTTGCACTTGGCAGGCAGGCACTTATTCCACTGAGCTGTATCCCCAGCCCAGAAAATAATTTTTGAAAGCAGAAATATACATCAGATGGTGAATGAGAAATTCTAGTCTCAAGAAATGTTAGATGATATTTTTTGAGTATTATAGAATGATAGGTACTGAGCCAAGTTTTTTATAAAATTAACATTTTTATGAGATACGTATAGAATTTGTCCCATTTACTGATGAAGAGTATGAGGTGCAGATACCATAAAGGACTTACGGAAAGTCACAGCACATGCATATGTGGCAGAGTTTGGAGTCCCGACCTCCAGACCCTGACTCCTGGGCTCATTTTCTTCCAAGCAGAATCTTTAGCTTTCACAATTTTTCCTGCCCAGAGATAATTTCTGCTGTTTTACTTATGAGCACTGCCATTTATCTCTGGATACACCACAGCCCCACTGATGTGAGACTCTGCAGGGCTGGCCATCAAGTTGAAGAGATTTGTTCATGACCCAAGAGGAATCAAACTTTCTCCTTCAGTTTTTATCTTGACTGGAGAAACACAGAGACTAAAAATGACTACAGTTCATTCAACCAAGGACAGCAGCCTGAAGAACCTCTTACTATCCGCCTTGTAAGTCTCTGAAACCCACCCTGCTTTGACACCCCAGAGCTGGACTCTAACCATTTCTTCACTCCTCTGCTGCCCTGGAGCCTGCAGACTACCACCACACAGTTTAGGTGCTGCGCGGCTGCACAGGAGGCCAGCCTGGAGCAGGAGCACGCTTGTTGCTCAAGTCCTGTACATAGATGCTGTTATTCAAAATCACTCATGGTCACTATCTGTGCCTGCAATTAAAAACCCCTAGTTAATCTCCCAGGATACGTGGCTATCATGGTTTGCATGGTTATTACGGATTGGACCGTGTTCTTCCAAAAGGCATAGGTCAAAGCCTTAATCTCCACGCAGACTGTACTTATAGGTAGTGCCTTCAGGAAGTCGCTCAAGGCTGCATGGGGTCCTGAGGGCTGCACCTAATTTGACAGAATGGGTATCCTTAGAAGGAAAAGGAAGAGACACCGGATACCTGTCCTTCTCTTCCAAGTATGTGCAAGAATGAGCCTTGTAGGACATAGCGAGACGCTGGACCCTAAAATTCAGAGAAGAGGCCTCACTCCTTCACAGCACCTGGACTTTAGACTTCTGCTCTCTATAGCTGTGAGAAAACAAATTCCTGTGTCTAAAACACCCAGCCTGAGGTATCTAGTGATGGCAGCTCTAGCAGCCCACAGGCTTCAGTGCCATGAAGTGAGGTGCTCACGCAACAAACCCCTGAGCATTTGGAGGAGGTGCTGGGTGGCAGCCAGAGAAGTTTGCAGGCATCCAACAGAAGGATCCAATTGTGCCCTAGAAGGATGATTGGGAGACAAGAATACAAAGGGTGACTTTGGTAAGTTCTCAGATATAAAGGAGAGCATACTATTGGAATATAGAAGAAAGAATATTACAAAATGGCAAGAAACTTGCTTAGCATGTGTTCTAATGTTTGGGAGAAGGCAGAACTCGTTTAGTTGTTTTTGAAGGGAAGAGACTTATTCTTATAGTGAAAAAAAATAAATGGAAAGAAATTAATAAAATAGAACTTGCTTTAGAAAATTCTCAGCCTATGCATAATGCCAAAAAAAAAAAAAACATGCTCTGGATAGAACACCAAAAGCATAACTGGATAATCTCCCCTTGAGATGGTCAGCAATCTCAGGGAAAGACTGCCACGGTGGTGGAATTATATCTGCTAAAACGCTGCTAGCTTACACGAGAGGAAAAAGATGCAGTCAGGGAAGGTTTTCAGACTGCTGCAACTATACCACTAGACAGTAAAACTTGGGTCACAAGTGAGTTTTATCCTGCAAGCAGAAGAAAAAAACCTCCATGGCAATCTGTTTATTTGTTTGTTTGTTGACCTTTTTGAGACAGGGCCTCACTGTGCAGTTTAGCCTGGCCTTGAGCTCAGTTCATAGCGCAGGATGGTCTCGAACTCACAAGGATCCTCCTGCTTCAGCCTCCCAAGTGCTGGGATTAGAGGCGTGTGCCACCATGCGTGGCCCACGGCAATCTGGAATCCATCAGAACTTCCACTTCTACCACAGGCTGGGGAAAACTGTTTCCACCATGTGAAGATACTCTTTCCACTGCCTTGGGGCAAAGCTGATGCCCAGAGATGAGGACCCAGGGTTACAGGCTTGGCACTGGGAATGGTGCTGCCACCTTGCAGGGCCTGCAGCTGGAAGAGTTGAGACTGTTTTCGAATCTTATGATTTAATAAAATTTGCCTTTCTGGGTCTTGTTCTTGCTTAAAATCTGGCATTTCTTTCTCCTTTGTGATTTCTTTTAGGGTAAAAATGTTTATCCTAAAACTGTCCTGTCACTATATTTTGAAAGAACACAACCTACCTACCTTTTCTTTTTATTTTAAGGACAGAAGAATGGAGACATATAAACCAGAATAACACAAAACCAACACAGGAAATACAAAATTATAGAGAAGATAGTAGGGAATTAGCGCTGGGTGCTGTATTTATTGTTCACATTTGTTAACACAAAAACAATAAATGAAATACAAAGTTATAGAGAAGACAGGGAATTAACACTGGATGCTGTATTACATAATGTTATTTCACATTTGTTACTCAGTTATATAGATGGTGGCTCATTCAATTAATTGATTTTCTCCACTCTCATCTCCATTGTTCTCCCACCCAATCAGTCATCTTCCCTCTGATAATAATTGTACTTTTTGGTTTATTTACTCCCTTGGGCTCTCACATTGGGAAGAAACATGGCTGCTTCAAAATATGCTGTGACAAACGTGTGCACACAAATTGCTATGGCAGGAGGTGGAAAAGCACCCATAGTCAAAGACGGTAGATACGCAGGGAACAAGATTCACTATGGTCAAGCCCCCATTGACAAGCCTTCAAGGCCATCAGGGGTCCAGTCTAGTAGGTGGGGCTACCCAGCGAACCACCAGGCTGCACCTCGATACAGCGCATCCTGAAGCCTGGTGGATTCCTCAGGGTGGCGTCTGCGGATCGCCAGGATCCGCCCCAGTGAGCCGCTCCCAAGCCCGGCTGAGTCCACGGGGTTGCCCCCCTGCACTGTTGAGCTCCGCCCTGGCCAACATACTGACTTTTAAAGGTCCACATCTAGAAAGGAATTTTTCTTGTGGTGAATCGTATCCAGTCTCACCACTACCTGATTTAAGTGATACTGAGATGAGACTTTTAAGTGGGAACTCATGATTGGGTTAGTTAAACTTTTGAGGTTGGGGGATGGGGTGAGTGTGTTTTTCATGTGGGAAAGGCACAGATTTTGAAGACACCAGAGTGTTATAGAGGGTTGTGCCGTCATCTGTTGGAGACAAGGCCGTTAGTGAGGAAATTAAGGTTCAACGAGGTCGTAAGTGTAGGACCTACTCCAATGGGACAGGTGTGCTTGTGAGTGGAGGAGCCGCCTCCCTTTCTGTGCACACACATGCAGGGGAAAGGGTTAGGCAAACAGGACAAATCAGGACTCTCTACAAGCAGGAGTCGGCTTCCCTACAACCCAATCCCGGTGCTACCTGCATCTTGGGCTTCTAGCCCCCAAAACTGTGACAAAATAAATTTTGTTTTTTTTTCCCCCAATTTTGTGGCATTTGGATATTGTAGCTCCAGAAGATTCACACAACAGGCTCAAATTCATCTGTGTTTGGGATGATTCAACTGTGTCCCTTGCTTTGTTGTTCAGATGCTAAAAGTTGACAGGAAACTCTTCTGATGATTCCCCTTTGAGCCCACGTGGTTGGCTGGTCAGTGTGCAAAGCAAGGAGGAGTAGCCAGGAGGAGCTCAGGTCCAATAATCTGACCTCATCAGGAGCATTTTCTGACCACCTTCGATCCCTACGAATGAGCTCTTCCAATCCCGCTGTGGTATTATTTTCTGTAATATATCTTAGCTGGCATGTAAGCAATATGTCTGTGTTATACAGTGTGTCAGCCGACATGCTATATGTCCATTATGGGCTTATCTTCCATTTCCTCACTAATCTCCAGAAATACATGCTACTGGTTCCTTCACTGCCAGACAGTAGGAGGAATCTGAAAGCACTGAACATATTTTTATTAATTTGAATAAATGAGTGAACAAATGAAGTATATAGAAAAGCGAAACTCTTAGTGAATGCAGAATTTCTTCAAACTCTATTTTCCCTTCATGAAAATTGCTGCTCTTTTCCTTGATGTGTTTTTAGCCCCATTTTCCCTCCACCTTTTAACTTTCTTCCCTTCTCTTCTTGTTGTCTTCAAACTTGTGTTCACTCTCCCACTCTTACCTCTTATTTTATAACCTATTATGAGGAAGCGTGAGGTTTCTTTTAAAGTACTTCACTGAGTGATCTATCTATTCTGGTTTATTATAAAAACCAGCGAATTCATTAGCCAACATCCTATCTGAAGGAAAAGGGGAACAAACAATTTAAAAATGATTTTTCTTAGTCCTGTACTCTAGAGCTTTATTTTGAGGCTGCTGCTGTTTTTAATATAGATTTAAAAAATTATTTTAGCTACCAATATTGAACACCGTTAATTCCATACTTTATAAACTGTGACAACATAGATCCCCAGCTGTTGTAAAGCCACGCCCGGAAGGGGCCATGCTTGCTGCTGGCCTGTGGTTCCCTTGTGGTCTAGAGCTTTCCTTATCACTCCTTACAGAGGCCCTGTTCCTCACTGTGCCTGTGCGCTGCGCCTCCCATTTGGCTCCTGGAGGTATGTGACTTTAAGCAGTTACAGTCTACCGGCAGGAATATATTTGTAGGGTATATTATATGCAATTTAAATAAAGATACTGCATTGAGAAAAATACCTTTCTAGAATATATGTTAATGGGCAAGAGAGATTTTAAATTTGAATGAATTTGGGAATGTATTATATGGTGTTCACTGCATTTGTCAAATTCTGGTTTTTCATATGTTTTCTTTCTCACTGAGATCCAACACCTAATATCAATCAATTAAAGGAGGAGAAGCTCACTATGGGTCATTTTATGGCCCACGGACCCCTGGGCCCAGGGCGGGAGGGCGTGGCAGGGGCCGCCCACAGTCCCCTGAGCCCCGGGGTGGGAGGGGGTGGCAGGGAGGCGCCCGCAGTGCCCTGGGCCCAGGGCGGGAGGGGATGGCAGGGGGCTGCCGTGGGGGGAGGCCTCTCACATCGTGATTATGAGAAGCAGGGCGCGAAGGGGGTAGCCAGGAGGAGAGCTGTGCTCTTCCACGTCTTTCCCGCGGCGACCCGCCTCCCTGGACTAGGTCCTACCTACAGGCCCCACAGAAGATCGCTGTCCTCGCCCGTAAGGTGGTCTTCTTCCAAAAGCCCTTCCCTCTCCTGAGCATAGCAGGCGTTGGGGGACTCCGAGGTACAAACGATACACACTGCGACCCACTTGCCTCCTGTTCTCTGAATGTTTGCCGCAAAGCCAGAGAATCTCGGGCTGAGACAGGGTCTGGACCCAGTGTTGTCAGTCCTCAAAAATGACTCTCATCCAAATCTCAGTCTTACAGCTAGTTTCTCTCTTTCTTCCCATCCCAGGTTGCAGGAACGAGGGGAACGAGGATCTTCCACTGTTTGTTGCCAAGATCCCAGTGTACAGTTCCAGTTAAGAAGCCTTTCTCTTCCTGGCTTCTCGACTTTGCAATAGCTCCAAGATTCATGGCCTTCCTGCCTTTAACAATTCTTGTAGGGATCAGACTCTTGCCTTTGGACTCCTGCACACATTCTATGTGCTCTTCCTTGATGGACTTTAGGAATCCTTAGTTCTCTTTGCTCTTTAACAATTTGAAATATAGATGGATGGATAGCACATAACAAAAGGAAAAGATAAGATTACTGATTTTGAGTGCAGTTGGAACAGAGGCTGTAGATATTATTTCATTGAAAGGAGGGCCTGCTCCTATTTCCAAAGATAATTCTTGAGACATTTATCTAGAAACCTGGCGTATGTCCTTCAAACTTGGAGATAGAAGGGACCTAATCGGAAGTGTAATTATTAAAGGGCAGAGAATTTCAGAGAGAAACACAGGAGGGGAAAGGGCTGGGCCATCACCCAGGTGGTGCTAAGTGGATTAGAGATAAAAGCCTTCCTCAGTGATTAACACAACAGCAAACAACAAAAGAGGAAATCCCCATTCTGCTTCCTCTTACATTCTTTTAAAGTTTTTTATACTTTGACACGGTCCATGGTTAATGTGATTATCTATCATCTATCTGCTTTTTCTACATCCAGTGCCCGTGTTATTTCTCTTTATATATATAAATGAACAAACATGGGAAAAGGTGTTTAAAAGAAGAGGGAAGAATGTCCAGTGCTATATAATTTTTAGAGGTCAGTCAATAGGCAAAAGTGGTAAGACATATAAGGATAGTTCCTCCAACATCCATGCAAACTCGGGCATCAGTGTCTGTTTTATAGATGAGGAAACTAAAACTTAGAAACAGGCAAACCATAGAAGATTATATGTAGCATAAGTGGAAACTTAGGCTCCACCCCTGGTTGATAGACTGCCCAAGGATGAATCCCTGCCTGCCAGCCCTCCGTCTATACCACTGCAGAAATACCAGTCCACATGTAGGTCTCTTTCATGGATTCCCTCCTAGATTCCTCCAACATGTTCATGGACAAATAGGCCCCAATTCTGGATATTTTGATGCTTTTGCTCAATTGGTATACTTAAGTGTGATATGATTCAATATTTTAAGCCATGAAATGTTTATTTTGTGGAGCAACTGTGCAGAGAGTGTAGGCTGCACTTTCTTGAAAAGAAAAACAGATGCCCTTTTACAAAGAAACTAATTTGTTCATTCATAGCAAAGACACATTTGTAGATGAAAAAAGATTTGATTTATGTCACTAATTGGAAACATCTCATTTGTAATCTGCAAGCAAAATTTCTTCCTGGCTTTTAGAGATTGTTGTTAGATTTATACTGTAAGATATAGTATAAAAATGAGCTTGAGTTCAGAGGACAAATATTAAAACTAGAAGGTAAATCCTTTGAGTTGTTTTGGTCACTTTTGCTCCTAGCCATCAACTCAGCACTTAGAACATTAGTGTTAATATTTTAAACATTTGTAGAATCATGAGTAAAATTTTGAAAGAAGATGAAACAATAGGGAGTTGGAACATGAGCAGATCACTGGAAAAAGGAGATAAGTAACCGGTATTGGGATATTACTGCTTAGACTGTATTTCACTGTTCAGCATAATCTGAACAGCCCTGAGCATGTACTGAAGTAACCAGATTCTGGCTTTGCTTCCCACCCCACGAACCCTTCAGAAGCATTCTCCTTCCATTCAGTCTGTGTCCACTTCCCTTCGGGTGTTTACGTTTCATTTTCAATATGTGGTTCTCAAATCTAAAGTATGCTTTTAATAAAATAGTTCTCAGTAATACAAAATAATGCATATACATCCTGATGTTTAAGTTTTCTGATAGGGATAAACGTATAAATGCAATACCAAAAAATAAACAGAAAATGAATCAGAAATCCCCCCAGGTAGTAATCTCTGGCAAGGGGCTGTGTATGGAAGTTACTGAGACACGGAGTCTTTGCTGGGTATTTTTTGTGCCATACAAACAATGTCTCTGCAATCTGGGCCTGTGACTGGTCTCAAAGCTGAATGTGTGATCACTTAGATGCACCTGCTGCCATTATTCATTGATGGTTCGTGCTATTCAAGCCGTCTCTGGACAGTAGGTGCTACTCAGCGTGATTAAGTTTGGGGCTTTATGAAATACTTATGATGCAGCTGCTTTGGCTACAGTTCTGTTAAGGTTCCAGAGAGAACTTTAATAAAGAAGGGAATAAAAAGAGGTCACAAGGATGTCAAATATTTTCACCTTATAAAAAAGCTGTCTAACTAGATGGCCATATTAATCACACTGAGATAGCAGCAGAGACAAACATTCGAGCTCTCATGCTGTGGGACAGAGAAAGACAGACCTGTCATGTATCTAATTTAATGAACATGTCCATGAATGTATCTCCTTCAGATATTTTTGAACATTAAGGCATAACACAGGGACAGAACACCCAAATGTAATTACCCTGGTTCTCACTCACTGAAACTCAAAGTTTATGAAAAACAAAAGAAATTACAATTTTACTTATGCTACTTTACTTATTTTGATGTGGACTATATAATTTTCAAAAATCCAAAATAACATTTGGTGAAAGTGGCTGGTTCTTGGACTTAATTCAATTATCTCAAGTAAGTGTATGTTAGTATCACTTGACAGGAGAATACAAAAAGAAACAGCGACAAGGACTGGGGATGAAGGGAATCAGAAACCTGATTCGTTCATAAATGGGCAGGAAGGCTCTTGGGATTTGGGGGAAAGAAAGATGCCGGAGGAAGGAGCAAGTGGGTTTGGGTTCCGCCTCTACCACTGATTAGCGTTGCTGCCCCGGTCAGTTCCCCTGCACGAGCCTCCTTTTCCCTCTAACGAATCCTGTTTCAGGAAGTAGGAATCGTGACTTCAGCTGAGAGAAAACAGGCGTAGTCGTACCACATAGTAAATATTATGCTTTTGTTTTGCCTGAAGAGCAGCTCAATCATTGTTTGGTCAATAAACTCTCGCCTATCTAGGCATACTTGTTGTCCTTTCTTAATAAATGTCTGCTAACACCAGAAGAAATGAATAGTTTCTAAACTCCCAAAAAGTCCAGTTATTTTCATTATCTTCGCTGAAAATACAATATGAAGAGCATGCATTTAAATTTTGTGAGTGCTGCTAGTTATTACATGAACCCTGAAGGAAGGGGAGAATAAATAACGCTACAGTTTCCTTCATTCTCTTCCTCTGAGTTTTTCAGAGTCTATAAAATATTATTTGGTAGGTGGAAGCAGCCTGCACTTTTTCCTTTCCCTGAAGAAATAACTAAGGTGTAAGTTTTCCATGGTTTGTTAAGACTGTAGAGGTGGAGACAAGTACCATATAACAGACAGCACAATCTCCTTCTCAGTCACAAGCCTGAAGCATAGACAAAGCCTGGACTAGCCCACAGCTCCACAGCTCTGGAACTCCTGAAAGACAGTATCTTCTCACAAGCTTCCAGAGGGGCAGGCCCGCAAGGTCTAGGAGAGTGGCACGTTCCTTTGCATAGAGCATTATAAAGAATGGGAACGGTATTGGCTTTTCAAAGATAAGAAAGACATTTTGCTCATTAATCACCAGAAGTTTGATTCCATTGTGTAGCAAAACAAAACAGAACACAAAAGCAAAACCCTGGAAATGAAACTCCCAACAATAAGGAAAATGAGAAGTGAGTAAGAAAGAAGGAAAGCAGAAAGAAAAGACAAAAAGGAAAAAGAATGAAACTTGTTTTAAGAGTGTGATGTTTCCTTTCATGATTTTAAGACCAGGAAGAATTCTGTGGTTATCCTCACACTAATCTGATACTTTCTACCCAGCTCACTCCTTCTCTCACCTGTCCTGCTAATTCCCACCTCTATTTAAAAGCAAATTTAAAGAAAAACTTACATTTCACCTCTTTGCTTTTATCTCATTCTATTTACCCCATTTGGAATCCCCTGTTTCTCTTCCTCTGTCCTTATCCAAAGTTTCAAGTTTTCCCGAAGTTACCCTAAAAGTAATAAACCCAAATGCGCTCTTCCTTGTAAGTTCACAGCTGTGCTGCCTACATCTCTGCTTTGGCGCTTAAGCAGGTAGGGGCAGGTCTGACAGTTGTTTTGCAATGATGTTAAATTTAACATACAGAAAAATGTTTTCTTTCAATCCGAACAGTTGTCTTCCAGTTGTCACCTAGCGTAATACTGAGAACTTCTTCTGTATTTGTTGCTTGCAAAATGAGTTTTTATTACTAAGTGGAATCTGATATTTGTTATCAAATTCATTTGTATTGTCTACTTGGAAAATCATCTAGAAGGATCACAAACATACTTACTCTGACCTGCAATATCCTTTCCTACTACTGTGTGCATGCAAGCACGGATGTCTTCTGCCATCCCGGCACCCTTGGGAATCTGCAAAGCCAAATTTTGCTTCATTGTTAGTCTTACATTGACTCGTATGTTCAAAGTACATATCTGTGTCTTTTTTTGCTTACAAAAACTATATTCACTGAAATTTACAAGGAGATGTTAGAGACTGGAAGGAATCCTGTGTATGAAGTCGATTAACTAGTCAGGTTTTGAAATAATAAAAGTAAAATGAGGGCTATAAATGTTTAACCAGTGTAATCAATTACTGGTCTGAGTTACTTCACCAGGAAGCCAGTCGTGACACTGCGAGGAACAGGCTAAGGCTCCTCAGTTCTTGTGTTTTCAGGGAAGGAATCCAGGTAAGGTGCATAGGCAGCTGCGCAGAATACAAATAGTTGTTGCAAAATCATAGATTTGCAGAGCGACACAGAGAGGCGGCAGTTAGCCCAAATTAAGGCTCAGGTTATTGCGTAAGACTAAATGTGCCCTCAGAGAATATCATTTCCTTTGCCGGAAGTCACTGTTTTGATTCAAGAAAATAGGGCTGTTTAGACCAACATCATGAGGAAGATTTCCATGCACTCCCTCAATGGTGGACTTTGTATGGCCCTGGACTTACCAGCACATGAAAAAGCTATGCTCTTTTATCTTATAGCTTGAAATCATCATAAATTTCAGAGTGCCTGAAATTTATCTACCAGTAGAAATTGAGGAAAAGAAGGAAAAAGAACAAAACATCACATTTCCTTTTCATATAGCCCCTCCTGCAGTCTCTGGGTGTCTCTCCACATGGGCTTATCTGACTTCCTCTCTAGCAATGAGAGTGGTCCCTATTAACATATCTCTTACAAGTTTTTGCTTTCTTTCTTCTTTGGGTCTGTAGATAGGATCTCACAATTTGAGGAAGGAGGTGCAGTCAGAAGGTTGGGTCCTGTTTACACTAAGCCATGTCCCTAGTCTACCACCAGCTCACTGCCTTTCTAGGCCAGCACGCGAGTGGTTAGCATGCACCTCAGCGCCTGGGAGCCTCGGCAAGAGTGCTTCTCTTCCTTCACCACCAACAAAAAGTGCTGCATGGTCCAAGCAACCTCCTTGTCTACCATCTTCTTCCTGTAACCAAAGAAAATCGTCTCAGCCTGTCAGTGGCTGTATTGAGGCAGGAGTTCTAATCTCAGGCCCTTAAATCTGCTTTCATGAGTATTTGGGAAAGAAGAGTCTCAAACTCTTTCCCTCAGAGGGGTGGACTTCCCAGTGTGCATCCATGGACACGAAGCTGCAGTTCACCATCATGCTCTTTGCCCTTCTTCCCACAAGCGTGTACCATGAGCTGAAATTCAATACGCTTTTCTAAGTCTGTCTCCCCTGACTTGAATGTACGCTCCTTGAGGACAGCTCCCTGCACGTGCATGGCTAGGTGTGAATGTTCAGTGTTTAGAACAGGGTAGCATGTAGCAAGCACCAAGGAGATGCTCATTGGATGAAGCACGAGTGCGTACCTGGACATCTGGAGAGCCACTTTATGGGGGTGGCCGGGGCTATGCAGTGGCAGGTGCCTCTCTCCTGACCCGTGGCCTTGAGGCCTGGTATTCAGCTTTTCCTTAAAGTGTCTGTGAAGGGTTCCAAAACCATTTAAAATGCTTCAGCTTATGGGGCTCTCTGCTAAAGAGAATCCAAGGAAAGACTAAATTTAATGCCTTTGAAAACTGCAGAAATCTTACTGAAAATAGCAAGCCACTACTTCATCACTCACTCATTTATTCTTCTAGCCAACCATTTCCACTGCTCCCCATAAGCTGGAAGATATGTCAGATGTAGACCAGACTATAATGGTGAGCACAACTTCCTAAATTTCTCACAAAGAATCCACAGTTTATTAGAAATTATACAGATACTCAAAGTTAGTCACTGGCCCCATGGATTGGATAAGGCTTTGCCTCAGATTTTGTACTCTGACGGCAGCACAGTGGCATATATTTGTGTTTGTGCCCTGTTGCTGTCTAACCAGTCTGCCCCTCCCCACTCTACACCCTTCCCTTCACTGTTCCGTGCCTGGAGGGCCCCATTTCAATCCACTTACTGAGTGTGATTCTTTTCCGTAATAAAATACTACCTGCGTATACTCAGAATTTAGTACATTGTTTGCTAATTATTGAATGTTATTTTTTCACTTCAGCAAAATCTTTTCAAAATAAAGTGGGTTCATTATTGTTATTATTATTATATTTTTAACACTGAAACACTCTCTGATACATAGAACAGTACATGCGTATACATCAACTCAAGTCAATGAACAAATGAGTAAATTTTAGCACTCTACCAAATGATGGGCAAATTTTGAAATTAGATATTGTCCATCTTTGAGAATTTTAAACCTATAAAATAAGTATACACTTAATATGTAATATGGGCTTTTATCTTTCCAGCTTCCTGGTAATTTCCTTGCTTATCACCTATGTGTGAGAAAGTTGAGCCTCTCTGGCTCAGCATGGATCCCTCCAGTGTGTGAGGGGGAGAGGCAACACACTGAGGCTCAGAAATTCTGCAGCATAATCTCTTAATATACATGGTGCAATTAAAACGTATTATGCATGCTTAAATGAAAAAAAACTGTAACAGTACGAGACACATTGCCAAGAAACCTCTTCACAAAACTCCTAGTCTGAAACACACTCACGCCTTCCCTCCCACTCCTCTCTGAAGCAGGTCTGTAGGTTCTCTTTCCTCACTGCCTTCTGTTCTGCTGTAGTGGCTGCCTTACTATTCTGAATCAGTGCAAAACATTCGCATTGCAGTCGTTCTGACTTTCAGGAAGGGCCAGAAGCCGCATGGTGCCAGATACTGGGACTACAGTGGTTTCAGGTGGCAATCGGAAAGAGTACCCTCTGAACTGTTGATCACATCTTATAAAGACACAAAAAATGACTTCCAAAACTGCTTCAGAAAGTGACGAGAACAATGAGGTGAGTGTGTTGAAAGCAGTGGGGAATATTTTCAGGTGTGGGTGAGGTAATGGCAATGTATCTTTTAGTGTAGCAATTTTTGTATAAATTTAAACATTCAGTATGTTTCAATCATACCTCATAGTTTATATTTCAGTATATGCATTTTAACTTCGTTCAGTACAGCCTGTTAGACTCATTACCCATAATGCTGTAGAGAAAGCATCATTGTGATTACAGCTGACCTCCTTTAGGTTTACCAAATTGTTTCTGTTAGGCTTTCTATTTTATTTGGTTTACAATGTGTTCAATCAACAAATACTTACAGAATGTTTAATATGCAGCTTCTGTGCTTGGGCTGTGGTAAGCAAATATGCCAGGCTTAAAAATTTATTGGAGAAAATATTTATTTCAGAGACTGTCCACCTATGTAACATCCCAGCGGCTGGATACCCCAGTCTTGTTTTCTTTTCCCTGAATAACTTGCCTTTCAGTAGGTGAACTGGTCCTCATAACCCACGTTGGTCAACGTGTCTTTAAATAGCATGGGATGCACCTAGCTGAGTAGTTGTAAAGAGGCCTTATTGCTCTCCTTGAATTTAGCGCCTCATTGTGTTTTAAGGAACCAGCAGAGCTCTGATTTCATCACTATGAGTTCTTGGAGGATTTCTTTAAGTGCACACTTCGGGTAATTTGGCAACTCCCCTCCACCCTGCGGATTGCTTTGAAGTAAGAATACAAATACCAATTAATCCTTAAGCATGTGCATGTGCATCTCTAAAACACAGGTGCTGAATTATCTTAACAAAATCGCAAAACAACTGCCTTACTAAAATGTGTAACTATTATTTAACTTCAGTGTTTATATATTCCGATTCTTACATACATAATATTTTTGTTTTCTTTCTTTGAATACAGAGAAAAATGTTACATATACTAAAATTGGTAATGATACCATTAATTTTTTAAATACAATGTGTCTCTTCTCCTGTAATTTCCCCCTGACAATATGTGGTAACTGATACCATTTGTTCTACAGATCGTTGAAAACTCTGAAGTGCACAGACTGTACCCTCGTGATCTCATACTGCGTGTTTTCTGTCTTTATATTTCCTGTGAAATGGTGATTGGATATAACATGAAAATAGGATTTGGTTTCAACATTTTTTTTCAAAATTTGTTCTAAAGTAGAGATTTTATCTTTCATCACAAGTAATATTTGCTATCATAGTTTTTATAGTGTCTTGCTACTGTTGATGATCAATTTCATAAAAATTCAGTTATTTGTAGCTGTGAAACATAATACTCTAAAACTAGTTTTGATTGATTTATTTTTCAAATTGTTTCTATATGAGGAAATCATCCTTTCTTCCTTTACTGTTTGTCCAGTGATACAGTTAGTATAGAGAACTCATCATAAATGCCTAATGCTTTGCTTTTACTTGCCAGCTTCAAACTAACTTGTTAGCTCACTAACATTTGCCAGGATTGATTCCTTTTTTATTTCTTGATATTATGGTGAAGCAATATGTTTAAATATATCTGTTATTTCAAAGCCCTGGAATTGCTATTACTGTTCAAACTGTCCTAAACTTGAGCTGCATAAAATGCTTCAAAATACCTTTAACTCCTTCAGATGGGGCCCTTCTGCACTTTGATGGATGACTTCTTGCTGGATATGAAAAGTGCTCCTAATACATTCTGTTTCTCAGCTCTGGCATTAGCTGCTGCTCCAAGGAACACTTGTTTCTTTTAGTAGCCAATGACATTTGAAAAACCCAACCTACATTCTTAGTGAGGCCGTTGCTTTGAGCTCATTCCTTTTTCTAGACTTTTCTATGGACAAAGATAAATTGAATGCTTTTATGAAGAAAAGGTCTAAAGAACAAATATTGATGTTTCTATTAAAATATCACCCATAAATTTCACTTAAGGTCTTGTCTGTTCGTGCTGTCATAGCTAAATACCTTAGCCTGGGTCATATGCGATGACGTACTGTATTGCCCACCGTGCTGGCGGCTGGGAAAGCCATGCCACGGGAGCCGCAGATGCCGCATCTGGTGAGATCACACTTGCCTTCAGAGCTGCTGTCCTCCGCTGTGCATTCACATGACAGAGGGCCACAGAGGAGGAGCCCCCTCAAGCTTTCTTCAGAGGGGTGCTGATCCCACTCATGTGGCCTCTGGCTGAGGCCCAAGTCACCTGCTAAAAGTTCTACTTCATGCTTTACTTTAGGGTTTTCAGGTTAACATAGGAATTTTGGTGGGATGAACATTCAGATCACTGCATTTAATTTCTTTTATTTTATATTTGTTTGATTTTTTCTTGTTTAACAAGAATCCTGACAAACACATGAGGAATGGTGGAACTGAACGCACATCCATCTACTTTACACCACAATGAGCACACTCTATGAATCCTCTAGAGATATTCATTAGAGCATGTTTGTCCTTTTATTTTTAAGTGTTTCCATATATCTAGAACATATATTAGCATACAAATGTATGCCTTTCTTCTTTTTCAGATAAATATTATAAAGTAGGCTTTCTCTAAATTTTATGCTTTCTTTGTTCTTTCTCCAATTTTTAAAGGGTTGTACCTTTGTTTCAATGATAATCCTATAATACTATTAAGTTCGTCCTCTCTCACCTTTTCTCAGTTATTATACACCACTTCTTCTTGATAATTAATTTTAAAAATAAGCAGAACTTTGTTTGCTTTTCCTCAATTCTTTCTCTCCTCTTTCTTGGCTGGTATTATTATCTGACGTTCTTTCATTTTTGGCTGTTTTCTTCTAGATGCTGTTTGTGTTTCTATGGAAGAATTTAAATTGAATAAAGAACCATATAGGCTCTGCTTTTGTTTCCCAATTAGTAAACTAATATTAACTTGCTTTTCTATAGCTCTTACAGGATATTGTTGACAATTTACTGTAAGTAGAAAAGAAATCAAATTTATTATTTTATTTTCACTAGCAGCATTTTCAACTGAAAGGACACTAATGTACAAATGTTATATTCAGAGTACAAAATAAAGAGACTTGTAGAGTCTTGATTTCAAAAAGTAAATGTGGATTATAGATTTCTAGGCTTTTTCCATTTTCCTAAAAATTAAGGTGATATGAAAAGTTTTTGACTTTTTTCATATGCAATTGAGGTAATTTACCTCTTTCCTTCATTTTTAAAAATTATTCTGAAAATTAGTAAAAGCAATCATAAAACACTTCATAACACATGAGAAGTAAAGATACACTGAACATCTTCAAACTCTGCCTTTCATAATTTATTAGATTTTATGTTGAATGAGAAACAATTACTCCAGAAAATAATAAATAGCTCCAGCTTTACGAGTTCAATAGCTATGTATTAGGTTAAGGGTCTCTGAGTTGGAAAAAGAGAAAAAAAATGAATACAAAGTTTTTGTAATGGGGACAGGATCTGTGTATTCTGCAAACACATCCTGCAGTGGCCAGGGCATCTGTTACTTGGGTAACCCTTTATCCAACTCCTTCAACATTCTACTCAACTTTGTGGTGTGGAAGAACTCCACTCAAAAGCTTTCTACTTGCTTCAGTATAGCTCTGCCAGTGTGTTTGTGCTTAGGACTGAGGTATAATCCTTTGCTTCCAGCACTGTGTTTCCCTTATTAGGAAAACTCGAAATGACAAAGCCAAACTCTGGCGGCAAACACACAAAATGGCTCTTCTGTTCTAAATCAGAAGTTATTCTCTTCAAACTGTTTGGTTCTGAAAGGTAGTGAAAGTAGTAAAAGATACACGTCAAGGTAAGGACAATACACTGCACCCTTTTCCAGGGTTTTACACCGCCATTCATGCTGCTGGAATCCAGCAGCAGGACCTTTTCAGGCTTTTCTTTCGGCCTAGAGATCTCTGCCTCTTATCTGCCAAGAGACCCTCCCCTGGATGTCTCCTCTGGTCACTAAATTCCTACAGAGGTTTTCTCTCCCGTACCCGAGGTAGTGCTATTCACACCCTAACTTGCCATTTTATCACATTTCCTCATAAGATCTGAGCTGAGTTTGTTTATTTACCTGTGCAATTATTTTTCAAACTGAGCTGTCCCACTCAAATATCAGGCGCTTCAGTAAAGTAATGTCTACCTAGAATGCACAGCTAGGTCTGCAGTCTCTAAACAAGTAAAGTGTGCTGAGTAAATGATCATTCTATATCTCCTGCCTTTATGTGAGGGTAGAATTCTAGTCTGGAAAGGTATTTTAAATTTAAGAGCATTTGATTTTTCTTGACTATAACTCTTAGATCAAGTAGTGAATGAGTATCCAAAATGTGATTGTGCTGCTGTAAAATCCAAAATTCTGATAAAGGCTGAAGGAGGCATTAATGACTGATGCAAGAATCCAAAATGACAACGTGGTTCTTTCTAGATAACTCATTAATTGGCTCAAATGACTTTTATGACAGAATCTACACTCCCTCCAGGATAAGCTGGAGAGTACAACTGAGTGAGTGGTGTTGGTAAATTGTTAAATTACATGATTTTAAATGTTAATATTATTTTGTGGTTGATAAGCAACCTGCATATTATATGTCCTTTGGTGTATTTCAGAATACAAGAGGTTACCACAGCCATTGACAAAATGTGATAAAAATGTGATTTAAAGAACTTGATTGCCTTTAAGTAGCTTTCAAAGGTTTGGTGCAGGGGTGAAGCTCTGAAGAGGAAACCATGGAACAATCTTCTTCCTTCCTCAGAGGAAATTCATCCAATTTTTAAATGTCCTACAGCTAATTACCACACTATTTAGCCAAATTGGAAGAACAATCTAGGGTTCTACCCTTGTATCTGTAAAGGATTTTATGCTGTTGTTATAAATCTTTGGTCTGTATATTGAATTAGCATAACTGAGTGGTTGCTGGGGAAATTTGGAGAAGCAGATAAAATTATCAGTTGACTGCACCAGAAAGATGGTAATTGTATTTACATTCAGTTGGTCTGGTAACAAAGCACCATCTCCAGCCTGCTTTTCTGGGTGGGTGCAGAGTCATTTTGCCGCCAATCCAGCTGGAGTTGCTGCTAGAATATGTGATCGGATATGCTGACTGGTAGACGCAGACTTTGCATTGTAGTAGAGCACCTGTGTTTCCTTGTTTCCTTTTCGGGGTCCCTACTGTTGCAAGAGGCATGAGAATGGAGTGATGTCTCCTACAAGAGAGTAAACACTGGCCTCCCTTTGTGCAGAGGGCTTTGGGGAAATGCGCCAGACAGCACATTAACTTCACGTAGAAATGTATTTTTTCTGCCCATTTTCACTCGAAAAAGCATGAAAAGCTTTTGCTTATTTTTTTAAAGACCAGATACAAAGGGGTGATCAAAAAGTGTGGCAAATGTTTCAATTTTAAAAACTGATCATGGTGAAAGGCACATTGTCATTAATCCCCTTTAAGATATTCCCTTAATGTTTTGGGGACAATAAAAACACACTTATCCCTGACTTTCACAGGGCTAATGACTTAAGGTATAGAAGTTTGCAAATATAATATACATTTGAAGAAAATTGCTGCTTTTCTATCATAAATGGACCAATTGGAAGGTACCTTGTAATCTTACAGTATTCGTTTCCACCCCCTCAACCCCACCCCTTCTTTCTTTTTGGAGAGCAGATCCTAAGCCTGGACTCCACTGAATGACTTTTGCCCAATAAATTAATTCGCTTTTCCAAATAATTTTATATCTTTAATACCTCCTTCACAAGTGAACAGTAGAGATAATGAATATCATAATTCAAATATATTAAAATATTTCTAAGAATTTTGTAGGAAATGTATGAATTTTTGTAGGAAAACGTATGTTTCAATGTGTCTCAGACAAGACAGATAGATGATTCATTCTAGTGTAAGATTTTATTAAATCATAGTGTAGTGTCCCCTGTATAAGTGATAGATCAAAAACAAATACAATAAAAGCAAGAGAGCATTTGGAGTAGTATTGAAAAGCTTCATTCAAGAACATAGAAGCACAACAATATAGCATTGTGACCGAGGAAGTCAATATTATAGAGATAATAATGCAATCCCAACCATGGTTCCAGTCACATCATTTCAGAATTAAATGATTTTGAACAAATATTTTATAAAATTTGTATGGAAGAATAATGGACAACAAATAGGTAAGTCAATTTAAAAAGAAGAGCATAAGAAGTTGCTAATCAGATTTTTAAAACAAATACTCAAACTGCACGATAACACGGGTGAAAACGGTACAAGAACAGCAAATAGAACAGTGCAGCAGAAGAGTCGTCTTAGGAAAAGAACTGCGCGAACACAGAGAAGCCGGTGATGCCTCCGAAGGGAGATAGACGTGAACTGAGGCAGGGAAGGCTGGCTCTCCTATGAACGTCACAGGAAGGCTGTACCTTATACCATAAACAAGAAACTTAACCGTAAAAATGAAAATCCCAGTCTAATGGGAGAAAATTTATGACAATATCTTTGTAAGCCAAGAGGGAAAAGATTTTTAAAAAAGATCTCCAAAGCATAAATCACACAATAAAAAACAGATCCATTTACTATTGGGATACAAGCTTCAAGCCATCGCAGAGACATAATACATAAATGACCATCTAGGAAAACAAATTTACATTTCTTTAAACCAGAAATGGAATATGTATATTTTCTATACACTGAAGTCCTTCAAAAATAAGAAAAAATAAGGCAGGATGCCCCAGGGAAAAATGGCTAAGAGATAAGGTTTTCACGGGCGGCTCATGAGTGGGAAACCCACAGAGATAAGTACACGAAAATGCTAAACTTCGTGGGAATTTGAGAAATTCAAGTTGAAATGCAATGACAGACACACTGATCTGAGTTACACATATTAGAAAACGTGCAATAACAATTCTTGGAAAGAAAGGGCCTAGAAAGAAGACGATAACTTGAAATCTACCCTCAAATTTATCGATGATATTGCACCAAAACTACTGAGGAGAACCTGGCTGATCTGATGCCTGCTCCGGGATGTGGGGATCACCACTGCAGGGCTGCGTGCAGCACATGTCCCATAACGTAACAGTCGCAAGGCTGGCGGTGCGCTGTCGAGGGGCAGGCACACTGTGGGGTGTTTTATCGCTCCTTATGAACTATAGTCAAGGAAGTGATGGTTCTATGTATTGCCCAGTAATTCTGTTACCGAAAGACAGTCTACCCTTCTTAGAGTTTAAAGGGTCCTGACACCCTCACATTAGGAAGGGTCTTTTTAGAGGTGATTTTATTCCTAATGACATTGTAATAGGCCGTGTGGAATAAACAGGAAAATGCAAAGCCATTTCCTCTGTGGTTGTTAGTAAGTGCAGCTGGTGGGTGAGCTGTAATGGCCCGGAGGGCTTGTCCTATGCTTGCTGAGCATGGAGGCTCACACCAGTTGATAGAGTGTTTACTAGACCTGGTGCCTCAGAAAGACTAATGTCAGGTGAAAGTACATTTTCTGTTGAGTTGAGTGAAACTGCCCCTGTATGTAGACAGGCAACACACATTTTCTGGGGCTTGTGGATGAATTAGGAAGCGGCACCACAACATCTGATGGGACAGTAATAGCAACTGTAGTTGTTAAAGAACTTGCTGAAACCGTGAGGGGTCACACACTGGTTCCTACTCACCTCCAGTCATTAGTGAAGATTATTCTGAAAATGTTGCTGTTCAGCTGGGACCCGTGGCATCCATGGAAGAAAATGACTGTGAAGACCCCAATCAGGAGACTATTACTGCTTTAAAGCAGCAAGGCTTGATAATCTCCCGGTGGAAGTTATTCAAAAGAGACAGAGAGAAGCAAGAAAATTTCAGAAGATGAATCAGTCACTACGACTATTTTGGGAAGCTTGCCTGGCTAGCAAAGTGTTGTCTGTAGAGGCTAAAGCTCTTCATTAATTGAAGCCTTTGATTAAGGAGTTATAAGCTACATTGGAAGCTTTGCATTCACTTTTGAGAGCTGGTAACTTCAAACAACATTATAATCTAACAAACTTTACTTAAAAAATTATTGATAATAACTTTGAGAAAGAATTCTCAGGCCAATTTTGTGTACACATGAGGTAGTAAAAATTACTTTAAAAAATCTTCTTGGTTTTGAAACAACTTGGAAATATTTAACACTGCTAAAAGTGTATTATCATCTGTGTCACTTTTGGTAACACCCTGTATATAAAAACCAATTCACTCAAAGATTGTAACGCACCTAAAGATATTTACTCTGATTCTAGCCATAGCAGCAGCGAGCTGGAGGAAACTATGTGTCCATCCCATGAAGGGGGGGGGGGGGTAAATAGAAGGCGGCCACCACACGCAACATAGTAGCGTGCTCTGTAGCAACTAAAATCAGCCCAAGCCATGCTGCGCAGGCACACAGGAACCAGGTCTCTAGTGTCAAGTGAGAGAAAATGAATGAAATCATAACATTCCAAACAAGAGAGTACACTGGCTTCCAAAGGTATACGCATTCTTACAGGAACATCAAGCTTACAGGTATGGAGGGAAGTGGGGACAGGGCACAGCAACCAGGGTGGGAAAAGCAAACAGAGCAACAGAGTGAGCTCGCAGGCGCTGGTGAGGAGCGCGCTGCGACAAGAAGTCGTGACGGAGAGTGTGATTATCATGACGCTCAGCTCCTGAGTGCGGCTTCTTCTCCAGCCACAGGCTCGTACCTGAGCTTTGGCGGCGCCGGCTTGCTGTGTGCATGAGAGAAACACATTCTCTTTCAAGCTCTCTGTCCTCTCTGTCACCATGGAAAAATAGATTTGATCTTCATATTCTGCATATGTTTTGTACTCTTCCTTACAAGAAATGCCTAAGAAAGGGGCTTTGTATCCCCCACTTGAACTGTCCCAAGTCACTTAAAATGTAGTGAGGGCTGCTGGTTGAGAAAACTGTGGAGTTTGACTAAAAAAGACACTTTTCCTTAACTTATACAGCAGGGTTTAACAACTTCCTTTTCTTTATTAAAGGAAGGGTAGTGTCAGCCGTTTTACTTCACCTTTCAGCTAGCATTTGTGTGCCAGTACTATGTTCATGTGACTATGATGGCAGTTTTTGTGGATTTGTTTTCTTTGATCACAGATCGAGAAGTTTTTTGGCTTAAAATTAATGATGTTTCCAACTTTACAGTGGAAACTGAAGTCCTCTAACTCTGCCAGCTGCCCAGGATAGTTTTGGTTCTCAATGTATAACAGTATTTAATTACACTAATTTGCCTATATTTCATTGATGTGGAATTAAACATAGGGGCATTCTTGCACAGAACTGTCCTGAAGTGGATAAAGCTTCCTAACCTCTAGTAATGCTATTTAATTCTCTCTAATTGATGTATTTTGAGACCTAGAAGCAAAGCATTCTGTTAACCTCGATAGGGGATGGCAGTTCTCAATCTGAAGTGCTCTGCTCTGCATTATAATGAAGGAAAATATGAAAATACAATTCTCCCTTCATTTTTATATCTTAATCCAAATATATGCATGTACTTTTTTCTATACAGAAAAAAGTCATGAATTTGAAAGCAATATGTTGGCCAATAAGCCCCATGAAATTTAGTGGCATGTAAGTCCTAGCTTCTTGCTTTGTAAATTGAAATGTTTACCTGTTGAAGCTAAAAAATGTAGACAAGTAAAAATTTAGAGCCCAGCTCTAAAACCAGCTAGCTATATTTTCTGGAGGAAATAAAAGCAGCTTTCTGAATCTCAGCTATTTAATCGTAACCTACAGGTGAGATAATGTATAAAATATGTGATTATCACACATATATGTATTTAAAATATGTTTATATCTGAGCAGGTGTGTACATTGCAGTATGATATTTAAAATTTTTAAAGTTTCCCTTAGCGTCCTGGTGGGCACATTGGCTTGTCACTTCAAGAGTTTATGCTGTGTGGCAGAAGCCTTAAGGAAACAGGAAGTGTTAGTTAATGATAATGTCTTGAAGATGAAATATGAAAGAGGGAAATATTTTCAGAGTTTGCTCTTTGCAATGAGCCAATACTTAGACATGTGCTAATCCATTCCAGGCCCCGTGAACACAGCCCTCAAAGGCTCTGGTCAAGTTCTCTGATGCTGAATCGCTGACTTACACTACTTGTATCAATCATAAGGACAATATTTTAGAGCACACATCAGCCGATTCATAAATCTTATCTTTTATGCCAGTAATTATTTAAGAACATGAAGTTATTTCCACTTTGTTTTGTTCTTCTTTAAAAGAAGTGCTATCTGTAAATGTACTATTTACTTATGAGCTAGAAACCCATTACATTATGGAGGAACGATTTTTTTTTTTTTTTTTGGCGGTACTGGGGATCGAACTCAGGATCCTGTGCTTGCTAGGCAGGCGCTTATTCCACTGAGCTATATCCCCAGCCCCTGGAGGAATGATTTTTAATATTGAGTTCAAGGAAAAATACTACAACAGGTAAGTCACACAGAGCTAACACTCAAACGCTTGCAAATAAATATACGTATAGAAGCATTATTTCTAATAAAATATACATATGAATATTTACAATTGGGGGAAATTGCTGTTAAAGTATATTCCAATTAATTCTGATACTAATCATTCATCTACAATGAATAACACATTAGAAAAGCTATTTTGACTCAGGAATATCAGCAGGATATTTTCGTATCATAAGCTCCCTACCAGAAAGCAATATTTCTCGGTGGTTTTCAGCAGCTGTGATCATTTGTATTTTCCCAGAGTACGGTGAAGAAGGGCTCTCTGCTTTTGTCACTTTCCCTTAGTAATCATGTATTTGAGTGCTCAGATTTCCAGAATTTAGGATTCATTTCACTATAATCTATTCCACTGAGGGCCTGGGAATCTCTTGTTAAAATGGAAATATCATAGGTATTAACCAGTAACTATTCATTAAAATCACAGTATGGACCATCACATCAATTGCCCTCATCTTTGTGGGCTCTTCAGGTCATGTTGGGAAACAGCTGCGCATAGCTCTCTTGCGCTTCTGCTTGCCCTGAGAGTGAAGTTACTGAGCACTCTTTGCTTTGGAGGACATTTGCAAAGATCCTTGTATATGAACCACGTTGAAAGATAGAAATGGTGTCTTCTTTCAAAAGAGAAGGGTGTTCTCGCTCTAATATAGTACAGTAATATATTCCACCCAAGCAACATTTGGGCAGGTTTGCTTCCGCCCATTATAAAAGCGGGGGTTTCCTAAGCTGGAGGATCCTCATCTAATGACTGCCTCATGCACATCATCTCCCCGGGGCAGCCACTGTGTATTGTGTTTGTGACATGTGATGTGACAGGCTGCACGCCTGGCCCACCATGGAAAGGGAATGGATACTGCTGGCTGGCTGGTGCCTGTGAAGAGAGCAGGTGTAAGCTGCACGGGGATGGGCAGACGCTGTTCTTAAGGAAATGTGGGAATGGAACATTTACACATCATTACAGAACATAATAGTGATCCTCCTATGCCGCATTTTCACATGAATAACTTGAAAGAAGAGAAGGCTAGAGGATTCTAAGCTCTCCCCTTCCCTTTCCTCTTGAATCCACTTCCTAATAAACAGCTCGATTAACTATTATGAAGTCCATATCAATTTCTGCCAATCTATGGCTCAAAATTCTTCCAGTGCTTTCCTCTTATTTAAAAAAAATACGTAAATTTGCTAGCCGTGACTCACAAAGCCCTGCCCCACCAGTCCCTTGTTCCGGCTTCCTCTGTGGTCAACCCTCTCATTCACTTCCTCCTCCCCACCACATGGGCCAGCGTGGTGCTTATCAAACTTGTCCCGGTTTCTCTCATCTTGGGAACTTCCCACTTGTTTCTTTTTGCTTCCTAGGCACCTGCCCTCCTAGAGATCTTGTTTCTTCCTAACATCCAGGTCTGCAAGAAAGTTCCTCCTTGACCATATCAGTAAAATAGCGCTGATTCCTCCATATTATCTTGCATATCTTCCATCACTGTTAACATAACAAGACTTAATACATACCACAGAAACACATGGCCATACCCAATTCTAATTTATGGCCTCTATCATGCATGAAAACATAGAAACCTGATTAGTATATGCATTTCATCAGATAACAATTCCCAGTTAGCAATTAATCATTATGTTTTCACTAAAATTTTCTTTTTTAATTAAGTTTGTTAGTACATTTTAGATATACATAATGATCATATTCATCATAGGGAATTTGTACCTGTCTATGATATATTTTGATTTCTCTTTTTCTCCCAACACCCTCCTCCCTTCAAACCATCTTCCTCCACCTACTTAGAAAGCTTCACTTTTATTTTATCTATTTTTTCAATCTCTTTTCCTTCCTTTCCCTCTTCCCTCACCCTAGTTTCCCTTTCCTTTTGAATAATTTCTTTCCATTTAACAATATCTATCATACCTTTCTGTCCTTATTTACTCTTCCAGCTTCTCATACCAGGGAGACATCGAGATGTTTACACATATGAGTCCAACTTATTTCACTTAAGAGTATGGTCTCAAGTTGCATCCATTTACTAGAAATTACTCAAATTTATGCTTCTTTATGGCAGAGCAGTACTCCATTGTGTAACAAAGCCACATATTTTTATCCCTTCCTCAGTTGATGGGCATTTGGATTGTTTCCAACAGTTAGCTATTACAAACTGTGCTGTTATAAACATAGGTTCATATATACCCCTCTTGTAAGATGCTTATAATTTTTCTGGAAAGATATTCAGATGGGGAATAACTGGGCCTAATTGGACCACTAATCCTAGTTTTTTAGAGGAATCTCCATCTTGATTTCCCCAGTGGTTGTACCAGTCTACACTCCCACCAACAGTGGAGAAGGGTTCCTTTTCCACCACAACCCATTAGCATTTGTTATTGGTTGATTTTTCAATGATAGCCATTCTTTCTGGAGTGAGATGGAGTCTCAGTGTTGTTTTAACTTGTATCTCTCTAATAACCAATAATGTTTAAAAGTATTTTCGTATATTTATTTGCCATTTGTATTTCTCCATCTGAGAATTTTGTATTCATCTCAGATGACCATTTTTGGATTGAGTCTTTAAATTTGGGAGTCTAATTTTTTCACTACTTTATATGTTCTAGATATAAATCCTTTGAAGCACAACTAGCTACAATTTTTTCCCACTCTGTGGGTTGCACGTTCACTCTGTTAGTCATTTCTTTTGTTGTGAAAAAGCTTTTTAATAGGATGAGATCTCAGTTATTGATTCTTTATATTATTTCCTATGTGATTGGGACTTCATTCATGAAATCTCTGCTTATACCTTTGTCTTAAAGAGTTCTGCTTATTCTCTCTTCCACAAGATTTAGTGTGTCTGTTTTCATGTTAATGTCTTTGTTCCATTTCAATTTTAGTTTAGTGAGTGATGATAGATATGAGTCTAATTATGGTCTTTGGCATGTGGAGAGGTAGTTTTTCCAGCACCATTTTTTAAGGAGGCTATCTTTCTTCCTGTGAATGTGTTTGGTCCCTTTGTCAAAGTTAAGGTGGGTGAGTGTGTTTAGAGTTGTTTCTACATCATTTTACCTTTTCCATTGATCTTCAGGTCTTTTTTCTTGCCAGTGCCATGTTGCTTTTATTATAATAGCTTTGTAGTATAATTTCAAGTCAATAATGTAATGCTCCTTGCCTTGCCTTTATTGTCAAGAACTGTTTTTTTCTATTCTTGATCTCTTCTGAGTCCAAATGAATTTTTGGAAAGTTTTCTCTAGTTCCATGAGGTGTGCTAATGGTATTTTGATCAGGATTGCGATTAAATCTGTACGTGAGTTTTGAGAGTATGGCCATTTTCAATATCCTGGCTTTTCCTGTCTATGAGCAAGGGACATTTTTCCATTTTCTGATATCCTCTTCAATCTCCTCTTCAGAATACTATAATTTTCAATGTATAGCTCTTTTACTTCTTTTGTTAGATTGATTTCTCAGCATTTCCTTTTTGGGGATACTATTGTGAAGGGAGTGGTTTCCCCAATTCTCTCTCAGTGAATTTGTTGTTTTTGTACAGGAATGCTATTAGTGTTGTGTGTTTACTTTGTATCCAGCTACACTACTGAAATTGGTTATTAAGTCTAAATGTCCTCTGATGGAGTTTTTGGGGTCTTCTATGCAAACTACCATGCCATCTGCAGTTTTGTATACAGAAGTTTATTTTTCAAGAAGGCTTCTAATGATGACTATATTACTATAATACTGAAGTATCTTTAGGGTAATGTAATCATTAGAAAATACATGTATAATGCAAGCAGATTTATTAGGTAAGGTTACAGAATCAGTGGCAGGGAAATCCATAAGGGCAGTCTGGATGCAGGAGAGTGCAAAGATCCAGTTGCCATTTAGCTGAAGAAAATGGAAGCTGCAGAATAAGAGGCATGAAGCATACCATGTCAGTCCGAGGTCAGTGACTGGAAGCTCACTGGAGAGTTGCCGGAGTGAGTACGTGTTGGAGGACTAAAAAGTAAAAATGGAGCTACAGAGACAAAGTCCAAAGGCGGTGCGGGCAGCAAATGACATGCCTGCTGAGGAAGGCTAAAGCTCCTCAAGGCAGGTGTTTCCTTCTTCTTTCCCTTTTTCCTCCATCCGCGCTACCAGACTATGGATTGGTGTCTCTCAGAAGGAGGGTGTGTCCTCCCCTAGTGTGCGGGCCTGCATATCAGTTACCCAGAGACACAACCAGTGCAATGCTTTCCAAATCTTTGAAGCATTTCTTAATCTATCCAAATTGACAGATCATGATTAATGGTCATAGTTTAACGCTTGTCTACTTTACAACCATACACATCTCCTTAAACCTGACCTAATCTCCAAGTACAATGGCAAGATCATAATTACACTTAACACTTTGTAACTATTCTGCATACAAATGGAAATGCACAAGTTCCTTCCCCAGGACAGAAGGTAAAGCTTTTATTTGGTGATGTTTACTCCTCTCCTGACACTCCTAAACTTAAATATCATAAAGTAGGTTTAACAACACTTAAGCGCTGAAAGTACGTCAATCAACATTGTTACCAAGAAAGAAAACATTAACTGTTTAACTTATGTCCATGTATGCACTAGTCCACGGAAGTTAGAAAATTGTGCCTTCAGAATAAAAAGAGTAGTTGATAATCCCCCTACAATAGAGGAAAATTTAAAATGTCCCAGGCACACCAGACAGAATATTCATTCTATCGATAAATGATGTAGGAAAGGAAATTCAGGGAAGCAGCTCCTTCCTGAGCCAAGAATACCCCATACAGCAAGATTCCCGGTGCATTCACTTATGCTTCAAAGCTCACCTCAAACTACACTTCTTGTAAAACATTTGAAGATATCATTATGCCGTGAAACCCTGAAGAAACACTATTTTCAATTTCCCACACTTTTTGTATGCATTTTAATTGATCAGCGAGGTGGCATAAAACAGAACAGAGTCTACCTAGCATTAGACACCCAATAAATGTCCCCTGAACTAGCGACTTTGTGGTCTGAGGCTATCTTTTTGCAGAAAGGAGCATACCCACCAAAGGGAGTTTGATGTGGCTATCAGAACGCAACTGCCATTTAGAGGTTCAGGGAGAATTAGTCGAGGGTCTTCAGATGTATGACCTAGTCCTGATCTTGTATCAGATGTAAAGGCCCTGATAGTTTATATCTGAAATAGCAATTCTTTGTACTTGAAAACCCCAGTGGAAAGCTGAATTGTTTCCTTTTTCTTTCATGATTTCTAAAACCAGTTTTACATACCTAAGCAAGAAGCCAACTGTCAATCTGTCAGTTAGCCAACTGAGCAGCCTGCTTCACTCTTCCCGGAGAATGGCAAATAAGCCCTGCAGGAATCTCTCTGAACAAGTGTCTAGGAAATCTTTTAACGCCATTACTTCTTCAATTTTCTCTGCTAAGGAAGTCTTTACACTTCATTAACTGAGAACCAAACTTTGCATAATCTTTTCTGTAAGTCTTTCTTAAACCTGCAGCATTTCTGAAACACGCATTCGAAATCCATCACATAGCTTTTAAAAATTTTCTTTTCTTTGCTTATTGGTGTGTAAGTTTTATTAATCAAAACCTCATTAACTGTCCAGGAGTTACCTTTAGCTAGTAGAAGAGAACTCCCTTACAAAGAAATCAGTAAACAATAATTTATTATTTTGGGGTATGGTACAGCTTGTATTTAGATATCCTTCCAAACCGGATGTGACTGTAGGCAAGGCTTTTCAGAAGTGGCTGGATTTAGGGTATGTGGATGTGAACTGAGGTTGTAATACTGGGATTAAGGGTGTGTGGTGCTGCATTAGTTTATCAGAATTCTAGGTGTCGGCAATGGGAAGCTGGAGATGGATGGCACCACTCAAACCCCTTGTAGCCTGGTTGGGGTAAAAGGGAAAGTGAGCTGTTGCTGCTGCTTATCCACCTGCCTTGCCGTGACTAATTTGTCCTCTGTGATGCCCCTCTGCCATGCCACTCTGCGTTGGAGGCCGCTGACCACGGACTGAAACCTGTGCCAATTGTGAGCCAAAATAAACCTTTCTTCCTTTAACTTTGGGAGCTGGGTAGTTTGTCTCAGCAATGAGAAAAGTAACTAAAATGGGAGATTCCAAAAATATAAATCCTTTGCTCTTTTAAGAATATTAAAGGAATTTGCAGAATAGGAACAATATCTGCATTATCTAATACAGAACATAACTGTAAGTCAGACAAATACTGGTCATTTGATAAACACTTAGAGCTAAGACATCTGACATGGTAGGTACTAATTTAGGTGCCTAGTTCAAATTGAGGTGTGATTTAAATGTAAAACTGATTTTAAGACTTAACATGTAAATAAGAATTTAATGTATCTTATTAGGATTTTATGTTGATTGTAATAATAATAATGAATTAAAATTATAATGTTCTGGATAGAACGCGTGAAAATGCTTTTTGAAAATAAAAGTCATTCTTTTTCTTTCTCTAAGGTTCTACTAGATAATTTATGATTAAACAAGTAGCTCACATGATGTTGGACAGCACTGACCTGCACCATTGAAAATAATAAAAAATTCCAGTGATAAATATTTATATCTTTCTGCATATTGATTATTGTACTATGGCTATTCTTGTTCTTTTTTGGTGGAAAATTAAGAGGATCTGCTTTTGTCTTATACCTACTTTCTTGAGTTCTGCTGCTTCGGCACTCTAAGGCCTCAGGTGTGGAGCCAGACCTCACAAGCTTTTACTTTTCTCAGACATAAAATCTTGTAGTTACTAATCAAGTGGTTTTTAAAGTATTAAATTAATAATAAATGTCATGAGTATTTGGTCTTGTTTTCTTACACAAATGCTATTATTTTACTGCTCCTGGATGTTTTTTCTAACATGCTTAGTTAGACATTTTAGCTGAGCTGTAACCTGCTCAATAGCCTTAGGAATAGGAATTTTTCATTACCTTCATAATTTGGTAGGAGAAAAGATTTTAAAAGGCAAGAACCGGTCTTGAGGTCTGGCCCACGGGTCTGCTGGCTCCTTCAGGTCTGCTGGCTCCCTCGAGGTCTGCTGACTCCTTCCAGGTCTGCTGGCTCCTTCCAGAGTGCATCTTTCGTTCCATAAGCCATCTGAAAAAGCCTGGTATCCTGTTTTACACAACAATTGATGTGTTGGCCAGGAACCTACCATGCTGGCACTTTGAGCCACTAGCTCTCACAGGGGAGGGAAATCAGGTTGGGGTAATGGACAGCCCTTCTGCACTTCCCCAACCAGATTTGGAAGGGAGAGGCTGACAAAGTTTCACCAGGACTTCAGAACAAGATTTCTGGTCACTCATTGTGAATACAATTCATTAAGGAACAGCCAGAGATCCTGTTATTAACCCAGTTGTAGAACAGATCATTCAAGTACCATGGGTGTGACCTGGAGTTTGGTAATAATAAAAGGATAGACTGGCACCTTGGAACCTTCATGCCTGCAGGGACTCCAATAACTGGTGAGATATCGGCGCTCGCGACCAGATCACCGAGTGGGGGAGGAGATCCATCCCTATACCTGCAGGGAACCCTGGGAGGGTGGGGGAGCAGTCTTACACACCTCACCCAGGTCACTAGGTAGGGAGTATCTAACCAATATCTGT